>OZ035958.1:24363735-24558724 GCA_964034955.1 Orchesella flavescens | reverse complement strand
ATGTATTTCGTTCTCCACACAAAATATAAATTATGATGATCCAAATCCTTGTTTATGTTTTGGTTCGTGTCAACCACTATTTTTTCATTTTATACACGCCTCGCCTCACCTACTCTCCTCTTAAGAATCATGATGATCATGATCCTTTACGCCAAACCAAACCAAGCCAACAATAACCAGTGTTCCATTGAACTTGCTCTCTAATCCCATGAAGTGTGTGAGTCTCCTCCGTGTGTGATTCTACTTTACATAAACCAAACCAGCATCACCAAAAAGATACCTCCAACGTTTCCTTCCTTAAGCCTTTTCTTCTGCTCCGTCCCCATCCAATCCAATCCACAATAACCCTATCACTTTATATTATATTATATTATATTAGGAGTTGTGTAGGCATCCACATTAAACCCTCTTGTCATTATTATTATTACACAAAACATGCATGACAATGGTCCTCTATGTGTGTGGTTATTATGTAGACGTGACCACTTGAGGATGAGGAACATTTTTAATGCTCTCTCTATATTTCTCTCTTTTAAACTTGTCTCAAATAAATGCACTAGTCCAACTCCACTCCAAACTCTCCCAATGACGTTGAACTAGCCCCTGTTCTGTTCTCTGTTCTGCATAATCGTTTCTTTTAATACCATATTATTGCACAGCATCATTTAAAACAGTATGCGCTCAACCATCACATCGCATCGCCTCACATCATATCATCGTATTACATTACGACATGCACTCATGCATAGCAATAAAGTGTAGATTTCACTTCCTTTTCTTCTCATGTCATACTCATCTAATGTCTCTTACAATTACAATCCCAACTCGTATTTACTCGTACTACGACCATGAAATGAAACTAAACTTGTTACATGAAAGTAAGTGGACGTAGAAGTAGAAGAAGTGCGACCAGACTTGCGGATTACACAAAAAGATTCTTGTGATGAGGAGAATGGACAGTGTAAATGTAAGAAAACCCTTCCATCAAGGGATTAGCCAATGTGTCCCGTAGTAGTAGTCGTTTTCGTTGTGTAGTACCTAATTAATCCTACCTGTTAAGTATAAAGTATTCTGCTCTTCACTGAAATGCACTCAGCATTCTGCATACCCCACCATTTTTTCTGATCTTCACCATGATAATAATTCGACCGGATTATCATCATCGTTTCATCGTCATGAGTGAATGGAACGCAGTGTAATAATTTTAATGCATTTTGCTCATTTCTTTTTTCACTCTGAATTGAGCCGAAGAAGCAGCAGCAGTGACATCCAAACTACACAGTAAACTTTTGGTTTATTCACCATGAGCTTAGAAGTATCAAGTATGAAGTAGTTTGGCTTGGCTTTGGCTTAAGAAAAAGAACAAGAGGAAAATTTTTTAAATGGAGTTTTTTTTTATATAAAGCTATGATCGAGAATGGGTTTTTCAATAGCCTCTTTTATTTCCCTTCGGGTATTTTGTAAAGGGGCCGGATTGAAAATTTGCATAAATGTAATGGTCAGAATAATAAATAGAAATACGAGTTTCAAGTTTTTACGGGCTTTTCCTTCAACATTATCAAACTCAAGCTCATGTTCATTAGCTTAAGAGATCACGATATGGGAATGGGATGCCGATTATGATGATGAGGAGGAATATAACGTAACGATAATGATCATCTTCTACTTGCTCTTCGTCGACCGATGGGATATCACATCACTAGATTTTTCTTTCCCAATAGATAGATATATTTGAGAATTTGAAATGCTTTTATCATTCATGAATGTAAAATATAAAAGGTATTGAATAGTATAAAAAATAAATAAATTCACGTAAATCATTCAAGACTTTTTAGCATAGTTTCATGTGGTTTTGGTTTGAAATGTTTGCTAGGCTTAAGATTTTATAACAATAACCTACAACGAACCTATGAATGACCAGCGAAATGATACAACAGGTTTTATTCTAACCTATTCCTATTGTATTGTGTAAGCCTGTGACCGAGACCGCTGATCGATTCTTTTATGTAAAATATATGTTGAATTAAAACACCATTCATTGACATATCGTATCCTGGGTCGTTCTCATTCACATTCCAATTTCCTGTATTTACTTTTCCCTTTGAGCCAAAGCCAAATTCAAGTCAAGTCAAGTCAACGTTTTATTTTATTGTCTGAATAAAGTTCTCACGTCTGCGTCTCTTTTAGTTTGGTGAAATGGAAGTGGATCATCTAGAGTCTACTGTCTTGTGTGTAAATAGAAAAAAAATATAAAATGACGTTGATCATTGCCATACCACGTTTAGAACGAAATGTTAGGTTTGGTTGGCGTTGAAGTTGGACCATGAACTTGTCATTAAAACATTGTGAGTAATTTCGTTCGTCGCAATTTAGTTTTTATATCAGCCAATTGCCAAACAAATCAGTATATCAAACTCATTTTGACCATGTACCTTCCCATGTTCCAACTTCCAACAACGTGGCCTTGTCAATTTACATAGTAGGAAACCAAGGTCTATGTTGAGTTGTTCTGAATTGTCTAGAGTTGCGAGTCGGTTCTGAAAAGAAATGGAATCAACACAATGCAATTGTGTAACTTTCGCGTTGCGTTGTCTTTTCTCATGCTTTCATTAATAACATTTAACCATATTATTGTGTTTTTGCTTTCCCTTCTTCCCGGGAACCAGAGGAGAGGAGATATGTATCACGCTGTGTGGTTTGGTTTTTATGTGTTCAAAATTCCAAGGAAAATTGGCTCAATTGACTGTGGATTGGATACATGCACAATCATCATCATCGTTGATAGTAAGTAGTTAGCTAGCTAGCTGCTGACTTTGGCATTGCATTGGCACGAGGAAAACAAACATTCAAACATGCATGTTCCCATTTGCAAACACGAGTCTAGAACATGAGCATATTTAAACACTTGTAAAGAGGAGCAGGGCAATTTTCGATTTTCGCAAAATGAGGGAGAAAAAAAATGAAAACTTTTTCATGACCAAACCGACCAATGACCAACCATTAAGTAAAAAGTCAACTAACTCTTGTGATTCAAACACGATTTTACTGTCAAAGTCAACGTGATTCTATTACCGTTAGCTTTAGCAGCCCCAACATACCACAACCACTAAATAAACCCTGAGTTTTTCCCCCAAATGTTTGGCGAATTGAACCGTTTGCGTTTTTCGGTTTAGATTGGATGGAATGGAATGGATGATTGCGAAATCCTCAGACTGATTGAGCCATTTAACCCAGACAGACGAGACCAAAACATATACTTATGCTCTTATAAACATAATAAAAAATCATTGCAAAGGTTTCCATTCCATTCCACTAAAGTAGAAGAATGTTGTATACATAGCTTGGATTTGGATTACTTATAAAAGGCTCAAATGTAGAGGTGTGAGTTAATGAATACTTTAGGGTTATTGATCGCAATACTTTTTATTACTGAACTTGTGAGCTTTTCTAGTAGTTCTTCTTCATGCTTTTCTATAACATGTGTTTTCTCTTTACCTTTGATTATCCAAAGGGACGTTTAACCATTAACTTTTCCCATTAAACATTCTATTCCAGAGACTATTGCATTGTTTCGCATTCTTTTTCAAGTTCTTTTTCTCCATAGATCACTAAATTGCGTATTGTATTGCGTACATATCAAACTTTAGAAGAAGCAATCTGTAATGCTAAAACCTTATATATATCAAAATATAAAAGATTGTCTGACGTCAAAGTTACACATAAAGTCTCCTACTCAAGTTAATTTTCATCACGCACATAAAATGATGAGGTATGCGATAAGAGAGATAAAAACGGTATTTCTTAACTTTTAAAACCGTTTCGTAATACATACATTCTTTTATAATGTTGAATGTAGGATGTGCGGTGAAATGTCATCGAAGATAACTCATTTCATGAGAACTTTGCTTTCTCACCTTTGCAAAAATTATCGCAAAAGGAATCTCTCCACTCCACTCCACTACTGCATACCAAATTTCTCCCTGTTATCTCCCATCTCCTCACCTCAGCAGTCACCTAGGAATAAACTTTGTACACTTGTATCTTTGTCAGCTAAAATAGCTCGTTTAAATTACATAAGGTTTGAAACTACACATGTTTTACAAATAATTTATACCCTGCATACACACCTTGTTTCTATTCAATGGGGAAAAGTGATAAAGATGATGATGATGACGCTGATATAATACAAAAAGAAGTTACAAAGAAATATTATTCTTATCAAGTTACCCTTTAAGTTTTTATCTTGACTTAGTTAGTCAGTCAGTCACCAAGAACCAGTGTGTTTTGTACTTTTGTTTATCATCTGCATTTCAAAGACATCTCATCATTCAAATACATCACTTTAAATATTTGATGACGATGTTTACAACTCACTGTCTTTATCCTGCTGCGTTTCCTAACCTCCTAACGGATCACAGCCAGAAGAGGAGATGAGAACAGAACGAAAAGTCAAGTCAAAACCTTTCCATAAACAAACATATGGTTGCGGGTGGTATGGTGGAATTGTGGAATGGCGTTAGTGCGGTGAAAATTAAAACGGGATGTAACCTATGCAGAATTCTTATTAGTCAAGAGTCACAACATGATATGATACATACACACATTTTTTTGAAGCTTGCTTTGGTCAAAGAGAAGAAGGATACATAGAAAAATGTGGTGGTGTTGATGATGATACTGTTTTCGCAATGTTAAATAATGTGTCATATCAAACGACAAGCCATCATGTCAAGAGTCGACGACTACGAGCGCTTTTAAGCTGTTTCATGTGTCACTTTTTAAGCTTAAATTGAAGCTTAAGCTTAAGCAACACACGTACTATTCGTATTCACATCACATCAAAAAAATATTCGCAACATCATTCTTATATAACATTCATTTCCTTTTGACTTCTTGCCATCATTGCCACATAATACGTAAGTATGTTATGTATAGTACGTCATACATAATGTAAACATTGTTGACTTGAGTTAGCTGTTCTCAACTCAAAGACGACAACGACAAGTTCGACACGAGCTGAAGCTCAGAGCAGGCCAGGTTGAGGACCTGAAAAGCTCGCATCACACATCACATTGCTTCTCTTCCTAAGTTCTAAGTAAGTGTTTCTCTCGCTGGATTTGGAAAGGATGGATGGATATATATTTCATACATAATATAAATTTATAAATATAAACTATGTACACATGCATGCCTTATAAAGGAAAAAAATGCCCAACAGGCTCAGGACTTCTGTGCTAGCTAAGAATGCATGTCGACAGGTTATGTGCTTTGAATTGCCACAACATCAATTATGCCTTCTTCTTCTCTCTCTCTCTTTCTCTCTCTCTCTGTCCCGCGACTCCACTCCACTTCGTTTCGTTTGAGTTTGACTACTTGCTTCTTCTTTTGCGAACCTTTATGCATGTTATATTCAAGTATTCTATGCACAAAATCATATCATATCATATGATAAATATAAAATATTATGATATATTTTACATTTGAAAATTCACCTGGTTTGGCAGTGCTGAACGCCACTATAAAATATTTTCTGCTACTTTAAGCTTTGATATGTTTTTTATTGAAGGTTCCTTTATTTCAAAGCATAAGAGAGCCACTCTGACTCTGAATCCATTGAGAGGAAGAGGAGGACGTTGCAAAGTATGAAGTATGAACATATTCAAATTCCTTGAGGTTTTGACCTTTGTCACAAAGTAGATATGTGACATGACAGTGCATGCTACTTGCCTACTGCTATGTTGCTTCATTTTGAGTTTAGTATGCATCCATGCTGCTTTTCATTTTCCTTCAATGGAGATGCAATAATAAAATATTATGGTGGAGTGGAGTAGTGGAATTGACTTTGACTTCTTTGAAGGCTTGCTATTCAAAGGAAAGAGAGAAATATGTTACAGAACTGCTTATTTAATGTAAACAGAGTGGAGTACGATTGAAGAAGCAAAGCAAAAGGATGGAAGGAATTCATGAACTTTGTTATGATGTTGTGTTATGTGACTGCTTCTGCTGCTTCAAAAACTAGCTGAAGCTAGGTAACGTTTGTTGGGAAAGGTAGTCCCTTTGATTTCTTGAAAACGAATGACGAATAACTTGCCCCGGTGGTGGTATGGTATGGTAAGGTAAGGTATGCTGGGATTTATTCTCTGTGGACCTTTTTTAGCAAGGCTGTCTTTCTCATCGTCCTCTTGTCATTCATGCTGGGTGCTCTGTGTTTGCATTTTTGAATTAGCCGTAACAAATAATATTGTAATATTACATCACTCACATCACACCATAAATAAAAAGGTAGATACATACAGAGAACATAATTATTGTGAAAATTGAAGATGAAATAAAGGTGTTTCAAAGTTGCCTACTATTTTCTCTTCCAAGTAGACTTGCTCTGCTTTATAATAACACTTTTTATAGTACATCAAAATTTTAATAAAATATATAAATACAGTTAATCAGCCATTAACATCAACGATCTTTCACGATTTACAATTATTTAGTTTAACAACAATTCAATGATCGACGTCTTAATTATTCGAAACTTTACATTTTTAGTAAAATCACAATTTTCTCTTTTTTATCTTAACTACACCAAAATTAACTTCATACATGTATATTTTACTGTGCAATCAACCAAAAGTAAATTCAGTACTCATTACACTACAGCTACACACCCCGTGATTTTCTGAGTGAGTGCATATTGAATACTCCACTAAAAATTACTTCCAGACAATATCTTCCCATGTATCAGCTAATGACACACATCTTTTCATACAATAAACCCCAAAGGTCCAACCTTTTGCAAAACAATCTTTCTTTCTTTTCTTATTTTTTCCTATTCAAAAAATTCCCATAGGTATAATATAATATAATACATATTTTCTATTCCTTTTCCTAACCCAAGCAACAACCTTAAGCACCTAATTCATTACCTTCCAACTCCCAACTTTCCAAGTCAAAACAATTTTTATTCATTGCATCAGTCAGTCTCAACACATCCGAATACAAGCCTCGACTCGATCTCGATGTATTGATCAGATCTGATCTCAAACTTCCTAGTATTCAACCTCATACAATATACAATGTGTGTGAAGAGAAGTAGGCAGGGCCAGAAAGGTCAAATGAGCATTATGATGCACAAAGCAGAAATTTATTACACCACACCAAGCCACCACACATGGTTCTCTTCACCAGCAGCACCAATATTATTGCCATTGCAGCTGAAGGTATTATATTATAATACTCTCTCTCTCTCTTTCTCCTCTCCTCTTTATTACCAGACTCGATGGGCCAGGCCAGGAGGAAACTATTGAATGTTGAATGTAAATAACATTTTCCATGAATAGTAGTAGCTCCATACAAAAAAAATGCGTATAAATAACGTATTTATCCTGTCAGACTTGGATGCACATAGTTGAGTACTGTTCACAATGGCGAAACATTAATCATCATCACCCAAATCAATGCAATATGTTGCTGCTGCTTCGAAACTACAAGAACAAGCTGTATTTCCTTTTGGTGGTTTGGTGGTGGAATGGAAGGTCGACATCGACGTTGAAATCGACCAAGATACTCCTTCAAACTAGGATGTAAGCCCGTAAGGATTAGTGAAGTTCTGATGAAAAGAAGAAGTTTGAAAGATATCATGAGAGGACTTTGGCATTGGCACTGAGATGTGAATGTGATACATAAAGCAGAAATAGGAGCAGGCAGAGGCAGAGTAGAGCTTTGTCACTTGTTTCCACAAAATTGATCACTACCACGCCATCATCCATAATTTCAAAGCATATGGACCATATATATCTTCACACCAAACCAAAATGTTTTTGTCGAGGTCGTGGTCCTTAAGTACCTTTTTCGTGCAAGTCCTCAAACACACCTTTCTTCTCTGTTAACAAAAAGTGAATTCAAGCATAGCATAATAGCTAATATGTAACTTAACGTCATAAATGCATAATAAGCCTGGTCAGCCACCACCACCATCATCATCAACAAAGCAATGGGCGACAAAAAAACCCAAATACATAATGTTGGGGATCCCTTTTGTGCTCAACCTGAAAATTGTAAACTATTACTTTTCAAGAGTCTGGAATTTTGAACACAAAACCTCCTAAAAATCATTCTTATGGTGTTATATGATACCCACTTCTCCACCTACCTCCTCTTTTTAATTTTTTCTCAAGAAGGAAGGAATAAGTCCTCTTCTCAAAGAGTACATTGTTCATTCTCACATTTCCTACATAATATGTAAGTAATAATATTCATGATGATGAAGGAAAGGGACAATAACCAAATTCAAATGACTGACGACTTGAAGCTTGAAGTATTATTGCCCTTGAAATGTGTTGGTGTGGGTTCCTTTTACGCCGGACAAGGGATTTTTGAATACATATGGGACGCTAAAAACCCAAAGCTCAAAATATTTTGGGTTAAATTTTCTTTACAAATAATGCGAGGGTGTTACTTTACGACTTTTTTCTTTACAGCTTTTGTATTCTTCATGTTTCAAAACACCATTTTTATACCTTTCTTCGTGTTTTTTATTTCTATCCTTTCATAATAAAAGGGACGTTAAGTTAAGTTGAGTTGAAAAGGGCAGATAATAATGGGAAGGGAGCTGCTGCTGCTGCTGCTGGAAATTCAATTTTTCCGGCTCAATGTTTTTCCCAACACTACAGATTGTTATTATTATGGTGCATTGTGAAGTGATTATTATTATGACAATTGCTTCTTGAGAATGAATTGCTACTTCTTGTTTTGTTGCCTTCAACTTCAACGGTTCAGGACCGGCTTCACGACTTCAGCGACTAGATTCCCATATCGTTCTCGATGTTTGCACTCTCTATGAACGTTCGATGAAAACAAATATGTTTAGGTATTCAAAAACCGTAGCCCTTTTCCTTTCAGTAATTAATGATGATCATAATGCTCATAATGGGAGCTTGCTTTGTGTTGCGTTGGTTCAAGGCCTGAAATTATTTTCATTTCTAATATTTTTTTTAATATGTGATATGATGTTATTGTCATTGTAATAGAAGACAAGACTTATTCGCAATGAAATAATGAGATTCTTTGTCACTTTTGTAGTGACAACAAAATGAGCAAAAGACAAGTATGGAAATATCTGCGGAGGGACGTCGACGTGGAGGCCATACATTGGATTTTAGCTTTGGATTGGGAAGAAGCAATAGCATTGACACATTTATTAGGTTGTCGAAAACGTCAAGCATCAAACGAAATCCGAGTGATGTTGGATGTTGGTGGTGTTCATTCGCAATAATAAATGGGAATGTTGATGAGAGATTACGGACACCCAAATATAGTCCATAAAGATCTCATATTACATCAAAGACAGATTTACGAGCAATTTGATCTCTCTTCTGTTGTGTTTGATGCGGTGGTCTGGTCTTTGGGATGGCTTAGGCTTTAGATACAAAATACAAATGCTGATGATGCTGAACAATGCGCAGATTGTTCTTGTTCTTCCTAGCAAACGTAAACCCATACCCAACATCACTCACTTTGAAGGCAAGTTAATAAACAGCAGCTTCTTGTTTGAAATCTGTTTTGACAAAAAAAGTTTTTTTTACCACACATAGTGCGAACTCAGCATCTAATATTTCACACCAAACTTGCACATTCCCCTTTTCGGGGAGCAGGCCAAGCCAGGCTATTTTGCAGAAATATGATATGTTTGATTTGATATTATGATATGAAATCAGTTTTTACGTAGATGGATGGAGGATGCATGATGTTATGTGATTTTGTTTTTGTAGCACAACACACAAAAACCTCTCGGTAATAAATCCTCTTTGACTCGGCTGCCCTTTTAAGTATCATAAAACAAATTGGCGTTCGTAAAAACGAGGAAAATAAATGACTGTTTGTTTCATGGATTTTGACTTTGACCCTATCATATTATGCTTCTATAGGACCCAAGAATAATCTCGGAAGCCACCATGTCAGCAACTTTCAATAATATGACAGCCATTTTATTAGTATTTTAGGAGCTACTGCTACTACGTACAACGTTTGGCGACAAGAAGAACTGTGAGGTCCAAAGGATTCTGAGGATAATCAAAGTCTATCCTTGGAAAGAAGATCGGAAAAGAGCCCATAAAATGACAGAATTTTGTCTCTTTTTCATTCTATTATGACCACCCGCTACTACCACTACTACTTTCGAAATATTCACGTTAATTTTCTGAAATCGAGCTCACAAATCTCCCGTTCACCGTTACACTTGATTTTTTTAATAGAATGTGAAGGGAAGTAGTGGCTACCTGTCAAATGTACCTGTGAAATGTTGGTTGATCTTGATGCCACCACTGATCGATTGTTAAAGTGGCGTTGCTCCCATCACAGCAGCTCACAACCTTATTAATAAGCTGTTATTTGTTATCTTCGCATCGTAATAGGTTCACAGCTTGGGCTTGATCGCTTGATGATGATGCTGTGCTGTTATTATTCCTTGTGTCCACTTTGATAATCTGATGAATCATGATGTGATGATGATAAAGGCTTAATTCATCTTTTGTTTTCTGTTGCATACAAACAACATTTATAACAGTATTAGCGTGATGTGGTTATTGATTGTGTGTGAGCTAAGTGAGCTAGCTTATTATTGGTATCATCATGAACTAATATTCATATAGGACTACTACTGCTGACTGCCCACAAAGGATTTTCCTAGTAATTGCTTCATCTCATCATCTAAAGTTGACTTTGCTTGGTTTGAATTTGAGTTTGAGTGAGTTGAGAGTCGGCAAGCAGAATATAGGCAGTGGCAGTGTGAATTGTTTGTAAGTGAACCACATCATTATTTCATTAGCTGCAGCCGTTACAGGACACTATCCCCCCGGCCAATTATCCCCCCGATGACAATTATCCCCCCGGACAATTATCCCCCTGACCAATTATCCCCCCGAACAATTATCCCCCCAGACAAATATCCCCGTGGACAAATATTCCCCTAGACAAATACCCACTGGACAAATAACCCTCACAACAAGTATAAAAATACAAAGGCAATATTATAAGGGACCCAACGAATAAATTCGTTATTCCACTTTCAAAAATACTATAATCCCATTCGAACTTTCCTCACTAATTTGAAAAAAATATCCTACTTTTGAATGACAATTTCCCCATGTTTTATTTATCGCTTTCGCTTGTCTTACACTTTTCTATTTTACATCATATACAATTTCTTATTAAGTTATGACCCCTGATTAGAGGTACAAGCAGGGCCCCTAAGTAGGGGTCCGGTACCAGTTGAAAACTGTTAAACATTCTCAGTTCTTCTGAGTTGATGGAGTTCTAAAGAACTTCCCTATTGGCATGTCACATGAGCGAATTCGACGCAATTTATGACGACTTATGGCGAGTTGTATGTAGACCCGATACCCTACGAAAGTAAAAGTGATTAAGAGCATAGTATGCGTTGTCAAACTGATAAATCATTGTGAACTAACTCGATACCTAAAATCATGACTGTTGAACCATTTGTTCTGTAAGGGAAGTCTACGTTTCCCTCAAGGTGGTAGCAATTCATCATGATGTTTTCCAGTCCCCGTTTTGATTTCTTTGTTATTATAGACCTGAGTTAAATCTCTAGTTAGTAAACTGTGATAGTGATATAAACTCTGGGCTCTCCAAATCAATGACTAGATGACTCACTAGATGATTAAGTAGTCCACACTAGGCATCTTGTATTCATCTGTGAATTAAGTACGTTCAAGTTGACTTTTTTGCTATTGATTTGCACTCACTTGTAGTAAGCATATTCAATTTACCCTAAGCTCAGATATGCAACAAGTATGTTACTTCTTATTTGAATAATCTACAATAGATTTACGTGTCTGCTTCGATGAACGCGTAGTTTAAAAAAGCATATAAAAACAACGGGGGATAATTGGCCAGGGGGATATTTGTCTAGGGGGATATTTGTCCAGGGGGATATTTGTCTGGGGGGATAATTGTTCGGGGGGATAATTGGCCAGGGGGATAATTGTCATCGGGGGATAATTGGCCGGGGGGATAATTGTTCGGGGGGATAATTGTCCAGGGGGATAATTGTCCGGGGGGATAATTGTCATCGGGGGATAATTGGCCGGGGGGATAATGTCCTAGACGCGCTGCAGCATAGCAGCTCATTAAGCCTCTTTAAGGGATTGAAGCTTTTAAAGAATTATCGGAAACAAAACCACTCCCTACAAAAGAGCCCAATTAATTCGAGCATTGGAGTGGAGCGGAGCACAGCGCTCTTATATAAAACTAAAAGTTCACTTCTTCATTGTAGCCAATTTTTGTATAATGAGTTGATAACTATTTAATGATGCTTTTTAAGGCTTATAACGAACATGACATAACTATCGAAAATTGGCTGCAATGTGATTGGAAAACAACAGCTGGTAAACAAAACACGAGGCAGATGGGTGCTTGCTAATAGTATTAACTGGAATTTTACAAAGGGATATGTCTGGCAGTCAGTAATGAAAATAAAAACGGTTTCCAAGGTCAAAATGTTTCAAGTGGTTTCCAAAACTCGCAAATTCCCTGTAAAATTCAAGGACTGCTGGCTTTTTTTTAGGGAGAATGCGAATAATGGAGCCTTTAGTTTTGTAAGAGCTGCTCGCTAACAGTCTAAATTCTTCTAAATATTCGATAGTGTTACAAAGAAATTGGGTTTTAAGAGCGTGCTCTTCAATTACCTATCCAATTGAGATGATATTAACTTTCAAAAGTAACAAGAAGAATATCGTACATTGTGTTACTCTTCTATTAGATTTTACTATATCTGTACAGCGAGAATAATATTTTATCTGCGTAAGCTATACATAAAATAGATTTACTGAAAAATTATGAAAGCCGTGTTCATTATACAACTGTAAATTTATGTTTGCGTCAAGTGATTTGTTTGCACAAGAGTCGTAAAACCATGAAGAGTACTTGACTACTTGACACAAGCCTCTTTTGTCAGACAACAATCCGACTAGCCAACAACCAGAGTTGAATCTGATACTGATACTGTATTAAACTACCGTACAACAAGCATAAAATTGTTGATTCTAATGAGCAAACCATTTTTTATTAGAAGGAGCTTGAATAAGATTTTTCTAGATATTCTCGCTTATTGAGCAGCGTAGCTTTATTACGAATCTTTGCAAAGTTCCCTTCAATGAACATAAGAACAAAATTATTTGCTATAAAATTTAAAATAAAAATTCAGGGCAATTATTGTTTTCTGCTAAATCAACTTTAAATCTGAAGAACAATAAAATATGAAGCATACTTCACAATAATTAGTAATCTTGATCATTGATTCAGTTGAACTGTTGAAGAAGAGGAAAAAGAGAGTAATTTGACAAAGGAAATTACATATAAGTATGATGATGATGTATGTTTTGAAGAATTCACATTATTTTCCGGACGGAGCCATTTCCAATTCCAACTTATACTCTTACGCTTTTGCACTTACTCCGAAGGCTGATTAATTAATAGTAAGAATTTGTCATTGAGTCTTTAATTCTATTCTACGATAGATGACAAACAAGAGATTGAATCAAGTGGAATGAAGTGGAGTATGTAATGGAATCCAATCCAGTTACAACTACAGCACGGTTCTCTTCTCATTCTCATTCGTTATTTCCTCCACTGACATGCCATATTGCACATGAAGAAGAACAGTTATACAATCTCAATTCTTCGGTACAAAAGCAGGAGCAAGAGCAAGCGTAATTAAACATTTAATGGCATATTTCGATGAGTAAGCAAAAAAAAGTGCAAATAGACGTGTAGACTCCGCGCCGTGTGTGATGATAAATGAGAAAAGATGAAAGAGAGTTCTTGATACTAATTTCATCAACATTTGCTGCTACTCATTTGCTCGTAACTTTAACTTTCATCACATCGCATCACATCAAAATCAAATCATCACATCACATCACAATTCTCTCCATTTTGATAGATCAATGAATTCTGCCTTTCATTTATTCAAAGTATTCAAAGAAACAGTTTTTATTCTATTTCTAACTAAAAAGGAGGAGAATTGAATTAGTTTCTCTTTTGTTTGTTCTCTTCTCATCATCATCAACATGTAAAATCTTGGTGCCGAGCAGCGAGTTATTGCTCAGCATGCAAAAAAATCATTATGTAAAATGTATAGTTTCCTGAAACGGTATATCACATCTCACATCCCAAAAACTTTCCTTTGTTTCATCATTTTATTTGCTCAACTTTTTTTTATGTGTGATCACTCAACGACGAAGGAGAAAAAACAAAAAAAAATATATCACGATCCAGATGTTAAGTGTCAATTTTACTGCGGTTATATAACGACTATAACGAGTTGCTTGAAAACTGTAAAAAGTTGATGAATGAAAGATCTCAGCTGAAAGAGTTGAGAGAAGTTGCTCGCAACGTTGAAGTTGAATGTTGTTCAAGTGCTCTCAACTTCTTCCCAGCTGGTTTGGTTTGGTTGCTGAGATGTTTAATTAGTCTAATTGTTCATAACTTTTGGTTTGTTTTTGTGGTAAGTTTTTTTTTATTCGTGGGGCTCTCTTTTCATTTTGAAGAGGAATGGTCTTGTTATGCAGATAACAAGCGTGTAATGAATGATATGATAGTGAAATACGGAAAAGTTAATGTGCCGCAATGAGACGACGCTGATGCTGATGATGAAAAGCAAACCAGATCAAGTCGTTGCTCTTGCTCTTCCTTGTGTGCAGATGATAATGATGATGGTTTGCTTGGTTTTTCGTTGTAGCTACTGATATGATACTCTCAGCCTGTCTGTTTTTGAGCTCTCCAACTGTTTGAAGTAGTTTCTAGTTTGCTAGAATCGACATCGACATCAACATGCATACCTTTTTTTCCTTGTTATATCTATTATGTCATGTCAGTAATGAATATGCTTATTGTTAACCATCAAAACTAATAATTCTATCAAGAGCAAATCATTACTTGTTATAAAGTACACTTGAGGATTTGTATGCATGTGTATTGTATTGTATTTTGTATTTGAAGAAAAAAATAAAATAATGGAACTAGTCCGGCAACTTTCCTTCTTGTTAGGTTAGATACTTTATGATGTAAAATGGTTGGTGGTGACAGCAGTTTTCGAGATGGTTATGACAAATTTACTAGTTAAGTTGAGGGAGAGCCTATAATTTACGATGATTTGATGGACATAAAATCATCGGTAAGTAATTGGATAGGTTATCAAATTTATTTTCAATTATACGGTTTGCAAAACTGACTGTGAATTTGGTACAGCTGCAAAATTTTGCAAAAATAGTACGTGCGATTTATTTTCCGTATTTAAACCAATTGCCAACAATATTGAGTTTGACATAATTGACCTACGTAGGAATTAATTTTACTAAAAAATTTAAAAAATATGAACAACGGCAAAGTATACCAATGCCCAGACTTTTTAAATTTCTACTTAGCCACTTTTTTGTTTTGTCTCAGCTCCCCGTCAGTTCCTTTTTAACCCCAACTCTAAACGAAACCCCAAATTACTTGTTTAATTCAACAAGTCCAGTCCAACAAATAAATAGTAGAATCTACATACATTTCTTTATTCAACCATAAAATGCATCAAGAGGCCATAGGTCAACCATAAAAATTATTCATTCATTTCTTTCTCAAGACCATAAATCCTGATGGAATGGTCTAAATGACAATCTCCACATCCACATATGGTAACGCTCTGTCGAGCACAGCAAGTCAACCCTTCCAATCCCATTCCCAAACCCCATAAATACTGATTTCAAATGTCACGTCGACGTCATGAAGTTGATACCATGATGGCATGTAACAAGTACATAAACATATTTATATTATGCTATACAATGTGTTTTTATGCATGTATAGATTTCATTCCATGACATGCCAACAACATAACATCACACCACACCAAACCATAGTGTTTCCTTTTCCTTACGCAATGGCAGTCATCAACATCAACATTCTCAACTCCCTTTACAATTTGTTAGTTTCAAAAAGACAAGACCAAGTCGGGGTGCAAAAGGGTGCAGCAATTCCTACCTAAAAACCAAACCAACAACGGAATGATATGATATGATGGCAATGGCAATGGCATGGAGCATTCTTGTCCTGTCATAAAACGCTACATGAACTTTTTCTTCCACAATAAAATGACAAACATGCTGCTTGCTGCTGCTGCGGTCCCACAAACATTTCTTATTTCTTCCATTGATATCAACTTCTTTCTTTATCTTGAGTTGAATGTTGAATACAAAACAACACAACCTTCATATTTTTTATATGAATGAATTAAAAAAAGTGAGGGCACCCATCAAAACATTTCCATTTTTAGCGTCAAACTGCCGCTTCGTCACATTTAAGCCAATAAAAATGATTACGAATTTACGAGTTAAGTGAATATCTTGTCAACTAATTCATTCGGAAGAGTTATGTGATGTGATGTGATGTGAGATGGAAATTGAATGGAATGTAAAGTGCGAGAAAAAAATAATTATGATATGATTATGTGATGATTCAGCTTGTGGATGCGGTAATAATTTGGAAAAAGTCACACAGGAATTTAATAAAATGGAGGCTTTTTAATGTATGACGTCTTATCTTATCTAATATGTCTATTCATAAAAATTTTATAGCACAAGATCAAAAAAGCATTTGCATTGTAATTCCTCCTGTAGTAGCTCAAGGAATAAATTTGTTTATTCCTCGTCTATTTTATAAAATGTGAGATAGTTTATGGTTTTTGTAAAATTTGTCACTGTCTCAAGAAAGGAGAGCATCGAACAAATGTGTTTTGTATTTCGCCTTGCGACGCGAAGCATTCACGTCGATTGGCAAAATCTTTCAGAAAATATGACACACTTCATCTTTCGATGTTTTGCAAATTAGCGCTGAGGACTCAAACATTAATAACTTGGTAAAGAATCAGAGATTTAATATTTGGGACAGGCGTTATTACCAAACAAGAATATTTTACATTTGAAACTTTTGAATACATAAAAGATTCTACTTTGCTGACAGGTAACGTAACAGTCAAGTCAACCTGTCGCACAGTCGAAGCGAAGGACGTAGCGTAGCTCGTTTATTTATTTCTTTGAAATTACAAACAGGGAAAAGAAGACAAATTGAGCGGATGATTGGGACTTTGCTGTAGACCACACGAGGCGGCAAAAAATGACGTTTTTTCACAGTTTGTTGGCATCCCAAGCACACAATAAACTAACAAACAAGGGAGAGAACATAGAACATTGAGAACAAGTTGTCAGGAAGGATATTATGAATTTAGTTACTTCATTTCAAACTGACATTTTATTTTGTTGCACGTACCTATTCAGGCCAGTTCGAGTTCCAATGATAAAAACTTTATAAGGAATTTAAACTCTAAAAAATCTCATTATTATTCCAAGAAAAAAGAATGAAAAATTGAATCTCATCGCATCGCATCACATCGCGTACAAAACGATGACGAGGACACGGAGCGATTCCCATCTTCTGATAAATTCTGAAATAGGACATTCATTCATTCCCGTAAACCCAAAACCAGTGCTAATTTACACGGAGTATTAAACATGTCAACTCAAAAGTTGACTGACAAACCCAAATTATACATATAACTATTGCTAAAGAGAAATAAAGCGACGCTAGGAAGCAGTAAATCTTTGAGAATCGCGTAAAAATTCTGAAAAACGTTAACAACTTTGGTATTAGCATTTTTATATTTTTTATATTCCAAATCACTCGCTTGTTTCGCTGACAGAAATTACAATTTGTATTGTATGCATCTACTGCACATCACAGCGCCATCAAAGTTCTAACCAAACAAGGAAGAAATGGTGTTCATATCTCACAATTTTTGTATTAATTATCTTTTAAATTCAAGTTTAGAACGTCGTAAAACTCAAGCAACTCCAAACTCCAAGAAAAAGAAAAGAGTGTTTACGGAATTGTTTACAGAAATGGTCATGTCTTGAGTCTTGTCATCCATGGTTTTCTCACGCGAGCATTATATTCTTCCGTATAAATTTTATGTTGTAATTGTGTTATGATTTTGACTGTGACCTTTTGGAAAGGAGATGACCGTAAACCGTAACTAATTAAAAGTTGTGAGGAAAAAGTATTAGTGTGACTGATTCTTTCCTGATGTGACAATGAAAAAACTGATTAGCAAGGACAGGCATGAACTGGCCCTAAATCAAATGATAAATAATAATATTATGCTCACCCACGACTACTAAGTATTAAATATAATGGAAAGAATTGAGCTTGTATTTAGGCCAGGCCAGATATGGTCTTAGGCACGACAAATTCAAGAGAATTCCTCAGCGTATCGTATCAAATTATCCCTATTCTAAATCCTATCAGATCATTCAAATCAACAAAGGTGGCGAGTAAAAACAGAGAAACCAGAACGACAATAATACTGTTATGTTATGTACATATATTATGAGCTGTGGTTTGGTATATTTTTAGTTTGAAAGCTAAGGGGATTTTTTATGTGGTGTAGTGTGGTGTGGTCGGTTCTGGTCTGGTCTCCAAAGTCTGAGGCTGGCTTGTCATGTCACAACTTTTGTGATCCTTGTTCATGCATATTATTGGTTTGGGAATGGAGAGATGCGAGAAAGATATTGAGAATGAGAACGGTTGTGGTGGTGGAAGGAATGCATACATAATAAAAATATTATGGAACGTAAGTATTTGATATAATATGGTTGTTGGCTTGGTTTGGTTTGGTCTTTGGTCGCTCCAAAATCAGATGAAGTCCCTAAGGAACACGCAATCCAACTGGTAACAAGCGTGCACATCTGAAAGCATTCAACCATTTCAAAAAGTAAGCAGTCCAGAAAATATGTAATACTTATTTTCATGGCTATCCAATCCATATTTATGGAGCCAACTGGAAACAGCATATTATCCAGTCCAGACTTCCAGAGTCACAATATTCCATATTATATTATGTATGCTTAAAGATCAAAGCGCATAACCATAACGTCGCATAACTTAAGCATAGTATAAAAAACTCATTCACGCTTTAGGATATCAAAGCTAGAATCTGAAATCAACAGCGAAAATTCTTGGAGACGAAAAATAAATACCAAATATGAAATACGGAGAAACATATTTTTCTCTCTTGCATTAAATATACATAGAAAAAGAGTTGAAGCGGAAGGAAACTTTGTTCTTTTAATGTATTGATTGCGTCCATAAATGAATAATATCATCAGCAATTCTGTCCTCATCTACAATCTGATGATTATAACGAATACTACGAATGCTGTGACAGCAGAAAATGATAATCAAGTTAATATGGAAAATATAATAATAAGGAGCCATCGTAAATTCGTAATAATAAGTAAGCAGGAAAACTTTCTTTGTGATGTGATATTATTACGCCACACAAGAATATGATATGATATGAAATGATTTGAGTTGGATAATATGATTCCTTCATGCCTTCATCCCACCCAGAGCGACTCACCTACTACCTACCTGTCAGCTAGAAAATGCCATGTGTCATGTTTACTATATCTACTACTACCACTCTATTCAATCAAGATTGAACTGCATTGCATTAGGAGTCGAGTAGAATTTGGTCAGTTGTCAGAAAGTTTTTTAGACTTTGGAGAAATGTTGACACGTATCATGCATGTGGTTTGGTTTGAATAGACCTTGCTTTCCTTCCACTCCACTCACTTATTTTTCCTTTGCTTTCAACTTTTGCCGGACTGGACAGGGAAGGACAGATGGAACATGTTTTAAATTAGCTAGTTGGTTTTTTCGTTACTTTAAACTTCAAAGGATGACATTTTACAACAATAACCCCTCCGTCTGTATTTCCTGTCCGCCACACGGTTGTGTTTTATACAGTTAAAATAATAGATTGAATGCACATCATCGTAATAAAGTAAAGTATCATTTAAATTAAAGCGCAAGCTGCTGACGGCCTGTTTCCTATGATCCTAATTCCCTTTTCATATGAAAATAAAATTTTTGCTTTGTTTCCATTTCCTTTCAAGGACTACAGCCGCTGGTCATTTCTCTGCTGACTGCTTTTTCTCGGCACATGATGAACCTTGATGCCGTTCTGTAATTCCATGCACTTTTTACTTTGAAACATTTTATTTACGATGCATATATTCCTGTAATACTCTTGATGGAAATGGAAATATATATGATGTTGTGATATGACGCCACATAAAATTGTTATCGTATCATTTTCATAATATTATCATCAAAAGAAAGTAGAACACTAGTTTAATAGAACTAGGTCCATCGTCCATCAGCATCCATCCAATATATTTCTAACTTGGTTTTGGTTATCCAAAATTATTTATGAAATGAAGTGAAATGTCCTGTAACAAAATGATGATATGGTACTAGACCCCAAGCTATAAATGTAAATGTCTCCGAAATGGCCTAGTAAGTAATGAAAATATGCAATGAATATACATACGTTTTTATATACTAAATTAACTATGGAGTAGACTGGACCAACGAGACGAGAGGAGACGAGAGAGGACCACTATCAAATCAACTAAACCGTAAGTGGACCGGACTGGATCATTCAAGTGAAGAATGTGGAATGGAATAAAATGCAGTTGTCGCTTTTGTTTTTGCTCCACCGGACACAAATTTTATGTCTCTTGCTTTCATTTATTTTACAGGGTTGGTGAATGGGAGATGAAATGGAATATATAAAAAACTGTGTTGCTTGCTCAACATTATACATATGTATGCAGTTGATGTTGATACTATTTATTGTCATTTTTTATACTTGATACAATGAACTCCACTTTTATGCTTTGCTGTGCATTTAATCCATTGACTGAATGAGTAAAAACATTTTTTTCATGAATTCGAGAACTAAAGCGGACAGGTTTACTATTAAAGGGATTGTTAACTGGCTTGTCTACCTATTTGTATATGCTCGACGTCGCTATATATTTTTTAGATTTTGGTTAAATTGTAGTAGGTGACTAGATCGAAGGAGTACTCGAGAAGAAGTCGAATATCAAACATGAATCCATTATTACACATTGTCTAACTATCAGTGAATTGATTGCTTGTCTTGTTTTCTACGGCTGAGGTCTCCTTGTGAGGCCTTGCCGCTATGTCATGCCATGCCATGCCATGCCACCAACAGGAAAGATGGGTAGATGTGATGTGATGATGAGCACTATCTATAAAAAAAATTCAATCTGATTCAGTAGATGATAAAAAAACCAAATGAAATGAAGTAAGTGGTCAGGTCTGGTCTCGTCTAGGTCATTAGACAATGAGATGAATAAGCGGAAGAAAGAATAGAATGAGTTTGATTGCCTTTGTTATGTATGTACGGGATTGATTGTCTGTGTCAATTTAAGTCCAGTTCTATTTATGTATGTATGTTGGCTATTTATTTCATTTCTATAAAAATAGAGCACAATTTCCTTTTCATTCTGTAATTGGATTTCCTCCGGTGTTCACTAGGCCAAATATGGTGATAAAACACAAAAGCAAATGTACTTATTAGGTTGTTCTTGTTGGAAGGAAGAATCTAAATCGAGCATCAACTGTTTGCAAATAAAAGTTGTAGCAGCAGTCGCAAAAGTCCTTCATCTTTGTTCAATGTTCAGCTAGTTTGGCAATTATTGTTTCAATATGTGACGTCTAAAACATCCTAATTCTTCACAGATTTTGCTTCGGCTTCAATTTTCAAAGTTCATTTAAATTTTATTCAATGCTTGAGCTGAACTGAACTCTAAAACAAAGCAGAGGGTCGGTCGGACAAGCCAGGCCAGGCCAACGCACGGATTGAATTTATCTCCTTCTCGCTATCTTCTAACAGACAACAGATTTTAACTCATGAGTAAATCTGCGGAAGAGTGGTGACAAAAGAGAAAACGAGCTGCTTTAATTTGCAAAACAAATACCTCTCCTGAGTACAAAATGAGAGGAAGACAAATTAAAAGATCAAATTCCAAGATAAATGGGTGAGCTGATGATGCTGATGATGATGAGATGAAATAAAAGAAGCCAGCAATGAGCAACATCAACGCTGTTGTAACTTGTAACCTATTACTTTGTCATTGTCTTCCTCGGCAGGTAGAATACAATGTTCTAGGATGAGATGAGAATGGAATTTCTATGAATTAGTTTGACTTTCTCAGCAAAAGCTTGCAAATAAACTCCGGTTTGAATTTGAACCCCAACAAATCTAAACAACATAACACCAAATGTGTGGAAAACCACTCAACACGCTCATATTTATTGGTGGTAGGGTGTCTAGGGCTGCAATTTGAGAAGCAGATCAGCATCAGCAGCCAGACAGGATTTAAAACAAAGGAGATATTGTGACAATTGAATTTAGGATTCATTCTCATCATCATCACGTTTTGTAGAATGGTAAATAAAATTAATGATACCTTAAATTAATGAAATTTCGTTGTTTATAAATTATAAACGATGAAAAAGACGATTAATTCTCCGTTTATTGGCATACATTTTATTAATCTCGTCGTCAAACTCGCTCTACATTTTTTTGAATGAGTTGGAAGCTAATACTTTTCTAAGCAGCCCGACATATCTATAAGAAAATATAGGCTTAAATTTAATTGCGAATTGAATAGCGACGTCGACTATAAGCAAATAAAATGCTCCAAGAAATAAAGTTTGCACAGATATAAAAATAATGGTTGACGTGAAGTGGTGACTTTTTTTTCTTTCACTTTTTCTCGGGTTTCTTCAAGAGATCCTTATCTTTCTCAAGTGGAAGCTTTTATGCACCTGTGTTGATGATGACGAACAAGTGATGTTGATAATGTAGATTGTAGATGTACGCGAATGCATATGTGAGTTGAGTGGTTTTTAAGAAACAAATAACGACTTGGGTGATGGTACTAGTTCACACAAACTTGAATGTTAAAAGTTATGATGATGGCATAACTAAAACTAAAAGTGGTATGGTGTATTCTGGTGGTGGAATCTTATGGGTAAGCAACAGGGTTGGATAAAAACATGGAGAAAAGCTTTTCTCCATATTTCCATGTAAAAAATAATAAAAACATGGAAAAAACATGGAAATACTTGTATACATGGAAAAACTCCGTTCGCATGTTTTATACACTCTACAATACTTTTAAAATGCACATTTATACTCGGAGTAGCAAGACTGAACTCCTTCTCAGTGATTTTTAAGATACTCCATCATAACTTTTAGCAGTTTCCAATCGAATTTATTTTCAAAGATAGGGTGATTAAATTATACTAACGATAACTATAAGTTTCAGCGAGTATTGACGCAGTATTATGTACAAGAAAAGCCTGTTAACTCCCTTGGAGTTAAAAACTCCCTCCCAACTCCGCTAACTAATATAGTTTACAGTTTCTCTTCCTCTAGCATACTAATCGCTTTTCAAAGTCGGTAAAATTCCTCTCCCTACCACCATTGTTCAACGTGATTAAATTCCTCTTATCCTGACTTCAAAGGCTGTTGAATTTTTGTCATTAACTAACAGTTACCTAACCTGACGAATATTCGGAAGGGAACAGGCACACTTGAGGTGGCACAGGTGTGCCTCTTAGAATGTAGAATTTATTTACATTTATTGAGAACGTATGACTTTCTTATGATGTCAATTCCCAAATTAAATTACTTTCCTCCAACAATCAATCAAAATTTGAGTATCTTCAAAACATGCAACATTTAAGTACATAAAGTACGTCACAACAATCGACATAATCACTATTCCAACAATTTACGCTTTATTTTCCTTAAAAACATTAATTGATTGCACCTGTGCACTCCTTTCCAACTCCACTAATCGATACGTATCATACTACACCGTTTTCAAAGTGGGTAAAATTCTTCGCCCTACCCATTAACTAACAGTTACCTAACCTGGTGAATATCAATGTTCTCTTAAACATTTTAATTCATCGCCAGTCTATCTAATGCGTAGTTAAATCATCGCTTCTCCAATAATCGATTGAGTTGCAACACCTATACTACGACAGACTGATCAATGCAGTTAAAAAATTTCATTTTATGAAACCACTAACTCAGGCAGTTTAAAAAATAGAATTTAACATTTCCCTATCCTTCTCCACACTTCATAATCACAACAACGATCAACATTGTATGATGACTGATACTCAGAAACAATTAAGTTTATTCATTCATTCATTCATTCAATTATCCTTTCAGCATCCAACAACTTACACTTCATTTTGCCTGAAATTCAACATTTAATACCCCTCCACCTCCCATCCAAAAAAATCAACCTTAAATTTTAATGCGGAAGGATCTTTTGTTGAGCACGCAATCTTTAAAAAAAGTAAACAAATGTGGTTGGGTTGTGAAGAAAACAGGCGACAACGTTATGTCTTTGTTGAGATCAGTATCTTTTGTGAGATTCATTCAATGGTTCGCGCTGTGATGATGGAAAATGTCATCCATATCCAACGTTATAATTTTTTTACATAAAATTTAATGTTTTTTTATGCATGATTTGTGTAGTTATGGTAGCACCAATTACTAAATGATAATTAAAACATTACTAAAAAGTCTGCATTTTGTATGAACGTAATGTTGGGTGCCCCTTGTCAGTACTGTATTTACGTTAACACAGATAGTCATCCGCTCCCATGTTAACTCACTGAGAGCTCATGCCACACACTTATATGGCTAACGTGTTATTATATTGATATTCTCAACTATAGAAAATATGAAAGAACACAACGCTCGACAAAATAAGTGAAGTCGTATCTCACCAGAGTGTTATTTCTGAGTTTTTGATTAGTCCAGCAGCATTTATCCATTTTTCCATCTAAAAACATTTATCCATGGAGAAAAGAATTTTCTTTTCTCCATGTAAATACATGTTTTCTCCATGTTGTTTTTCCATAATATGTTTTTACATGTTCCTACCCTGGTAAGCAAGCTCTTAAAATAGGCGTTTTTTAGTTTGAGAATTGCATTTTTTATACACACATCTAAAACCATTTTTATATGAGACTTTACTAGGACTTTTATATTCCTAGGCTATGCTCAAGTGGCTCGTTTAGTCTCTTCACTTCGCTCTTCTTGAAGATAAAAAGTGTAGAGCATAACATAGCAGCTTCAAACAATGATGTCTTGTCTTGTGTTGGAGCAGCTTTAAGTGCAATTTACTTGTTCTATTCTTCTGGAATTTTGTAGAGGTTTACTTGCTCTTGAGATGAAGCTGTATACACAACTTTTTAATTTACAATATCAAATATGGAGTTAAGCTAAAAAAATTAAGAAGCTGTTGAAAAATTAGTTTCTCTCAAAATTAGAAGCATCACACGTTTTTTAGTGTCTTGATTCGATTTCTTATTTCTTACTCATGATGATGCTGATGACGATGTTGATGTTTAGATGTTTGTCCCCAAAACTGAAGCATCTTTTGACTTCCGCCCATGACAAAAACTAAGATAGCATGATGTATAGCGCAGGGTTGACATCAGGACCAAGACAGGACAGAACTAAACAAACCAAGAGGTTTTTGCAAGGCATCGTCACCGGAACTGGACTCGGAACTCTGGAGACAGTAACCTATTGTGGAAGGGAAAACATAAGACGACAAGGACAACGACATGGCTGCTGTTTTGTTATCACCGTACCACAAAGACCACGCAAGAAACCACCAAACCAAACCAAACCACTGGAGCTGCTGGAGCAACAAAGATAAAGGAAACAACATTGACAACGACGATACATCAACTTGTTCTCCTGGCGTGGGTGAAATGAACATGTTGGACGACGCTGAAATATGTATATTTTGTTATTAAATGCAGTATAGCTAGAAAGATATATTAACATTTATGCTGTTCTTTTCCAGAAAGGAGTGTAAAAAGGCTCCGTGTTATGTATGTTGTGTAGTTTGTTTTGAAGCACTTTCAAGAAGCTCTTTTCTTTTCACTCATGATTTTCTTTTGTGTAGGTTCACAATTTCACAGCCAAAGCACGGCACGCTTTTGTTATGAAAACTGCGTTATCTCTGTTTCAACCACTTCCACATATTGCACCATTTCCTACCTAACAAACCAGACAAAAGTGTAGCAAATACGTGGAAAGTGATTGAGCTCCAGAGTAGAATGATGTGAATGTGTTATGTTGTATTTTGTTGTGATGTTGAGCTGAATGAATTGAGTAATCTATGTAGAAATCTTGTTTTCAAACTTTATGAATCTATACAATAATAAAAGTATAACAGAGACCTAGGACAATAAGTAAGTACATCCATAATAATACAATACCTAACAAGGACATATAAACGATAGACAGAAAACTGGAGTATCATCATATCATCTCGTGATGGGATGCCTACAGGCGGCACAAGACTTAAAAAGAGCAACCAAAAGGAGTGAGCAATTCTCAAAAACATATGCAGCAGCAAAGCAGTAGGGATGCAGTATTTGTGTGTGTGTGAGTTGAGCGACTGATTGTAAGTTGAGTTGAGTTGAGTGAGCGAGTGTCTCTATTGCCCCTTTCAAAAGCATTGTATTTCAACAAGATATGATTCACTTTTTTGTCTGCTCATTCGTGTGTGAATTTATGCGGTCTTCTAGGTTGTTGGTTCCATTCATATTTTAAATCGGAACAAGAAAGAAAGAAGGAGTGAGCTACTAACAACCTAAACCATGTACAAAGAAAGCAGCTGGAGTTTTGGAATAGGAATATACATGTATGTATTTATGTGTAATGCAAAAAGGAGATGCGCTACAAATATTGAAATTTGAAATATCTATGTTCGCTTGAATGTTGAAAGGAAGGAAGCAGAACTGCTGAGAAACTTGTTAGTTTTGGTAGAAACAATACTTCGCTCAAATCAAATCAATGACGTTTAGAAGACGCAGATAATTACACGTCTGTTGTTCATACGCTGTAAACATGATGATAAAACAATACAACCCGAGAAACATTTTCGTGGTGGCGCGGTGCCGGATTGGCACCGGTGTTGCCATGATGGCTCAATATCGATATGACCATTTTGCCATCACCCACCCGCTTTGGCAGTATAGGCATTGGCCTCATGCTGGACATGTATTGGCAAACCGTATGGTTGATACGGCATTGGCTTCATGCTGGACATGTATTGGCAAACAGTATGGTTAGTACTGCATTGGCCCAGTATCCAACCAACATCACACCAGCCTAAACTGTCTGTATGAATTTTTACGAGACCAACACGAAGCCAATACATATCCAATACATGCTAATATATGGTTTCAATGTCAAATAGGTTCATATAACAAAAATTCAAAAAGATAATTAATTTTACTATATTTATTTATCATGCACAGCAGTATTATACATTCCAACATCTATAAGAACTTGCAATATCTTACAATTAAGCATAATTGAACTGCATTTTATAATTAAATGGTCCCACAAAGAGGGATACAAATTTGCTTATTTGAATAATTTAATAGCACACATTTTCTCATAATTTCCTCTGTCATTACCTCAATACATTTAGATAAATTTTTAACAACACAAATCGATATATCTGTACTATTACTTATTGGATACATTTTTAAATTTTGCTTTCTCTTAAAATATTTTACCTTACAATTATCAGAAGCTATTGCTTGAATTATGCAAACGTCACCATTAGACGTTAGATAACACGAGTTTTCTTTCAAAAATCCTCTACGTTTTTTTGATGCTTCCAATTCTACACAGCCTTCTGACTCCTTAATTCGGTTTATGACTTGTACTAAATGATTATTGTTAGATCTAAGCATTCGCTTAAGGGTTTGCATGTAATTTTCAAACTCAAAGCAACTAAAGCTATCAACTGGGCCGTGGTTCTCTACGTCCAAGTACAAATGTTGTAGTGAATGCATATTGTAAGATAGAAAATTCTTACTATAAATACTAGGGACTTTTTTCACAAAATCGTCTAAAACACTTTTGCCAAAAGTAACCCAATCCGGGTCAAAAGCTAAATTGGACGAAAAAATATACATAGCACATTGTAATTGTAAAAAATGTTGGTAAATATTTTCATCAATGATATCTACTAGTGCACTTGGGCCTACGTATAACATAAACAACCTAAATTCAGTGGCTTTCCAGTGTCTTACTTCTCTAATTGATCTAGTTTTTCGAGCAAATTCATTAGGAATAAATGAACGAAACGTAAGCATTCTGTCACTAATGGCTGTTATTTGCCGGTTTGATAATTTAAATGGTAAGGGGCCTTCCGTCCATGTTATTAGCAGCTTCTTCATTACACCTAAGCAGGTCAAGTGCATGTAATCTAATGGGATCTGAGAAATACTGCCAAAGTTCAATCTAGTTAAAGGACTAACCCCATCATGATGCTTCGAGTGTTCAAAATTCTTAAAGCTTAAGTCACTGTGTAACTTTCCTACTTGCTTAACCGGATATACTACTCGCTTTGACCATTTTCCTTTTGTATAACAGCGCTCACAACCATAGTAAGCATTATGGTTTTTTATTTGCTTAATAAAAGAGCGAGCAGGAGCATCAGCGGAAATGCATCTAATTCTAACGTCATATTTAATTTCATTTACAATTAGCCCATTTTCCTGCAAATCTTTTGTTTCCTGAATGAATGAATCCATGAATTCGTCGATATTGTTAGGTTTACGAACTCCATAGAAAAGTGTCACAACATACACTTTCTTAAACACTGCTTGATCTACTGACAACAAAATTGGCCAAAAC
Source organism: Orchesella flavescens (assembly GCA_964034955.1). Classification (NCBI taxonomy): domain Eukaryota; kingdom Metazoa; phylum Arthropoda; class Collembola; order Entomobryomorpha; family Orchesellidae; genus Orchesella; species Orchesella flavescens. Next base: position 24,530,031 of record OZ035958.1, on the reverse strand, counting down.
TGACTATTTGAACTTTTACTCACTGGTAAACCATCTACTCCTATTTTTAGACTAATTAAATTAACTATGTTTGAAGTGACCAGCAGCTACACTACTTATTAAATATTTTTTAACACCAAAATAGTAAAATTTTCCACCACATAAATCCATCACCTCGTTGGAATTTGATTTTGGAGTCTTTAACAAAGTACGAGAATCCTTGGGGAAATTTTCGGTGGGGAGAAATTGTCTGACTATACCTAACAAGTCATTTAATGCTACATGAGTAATATTGTGGCCTACTGCCCAATCCTGAATCATCTGAAGTTTATTTCTGCTATTAGTGGGTAAGGTATTAACTACATCAACCCTTGAAGGGATCTTATCCTCAATGCCACTTTCAACATCTAAATCTTGAATCGAATCGTACCCAAAGATTGTACACATTGATGAAACACGACTAACTCCCCATGTAGGTTGACTGTTCAATGTTTTCTTCATCTTCGCAATCGTTGCCTGTGTTGACCGAATTGCACGGCGCTTTATTGTGCGACGTCAATGCTACAAACAATGACATCGAAATGCAACCCCTATCTTAATCTTAATATTAAAATATTATAATATTAAAATTTTAGTCTCTAGTGGTTTTCATTAAATATTTTCTTATTAACATATAACTTTAGGTTGATTGGTTCTTCTGTTCAAATAAATGTTACACTTATTAATACTATAGCTTAATTCCAATGTCATTACTTTATGAATATAAATTCCTTAATCTTATTATTACTATTAATAATTATTATCAAATCAATATTATTATCAATTCAATATTATTATCAAATCAATATTATTATCAAATTAATATTATTATCAATTCAATATTATTATTACTATTATTTCATTTCCTTAATTACTACTAACCAAACTCATTTATATAAAATACTATTGTTGATATATGTATGTATATCATTTTATTTCTTGGTCGCTCTATGGGCCTTTGGCCGAAAAGAGGTGAATAAACAAATACAATACAATTATTGTGCGACGAGGAGTTTCCATCTTGACTTCTTCTCTTTCTTCCTCCTTTTCTGTCGTTCGAGTTTCTGAACCAAGTACCAATAAACTTGTCAATAACGGAGTTCGTTGTGTAAGGAAACGATCCCCTCACGGCATCTAAAAGTTCCAACAGATGCCACTTAAATATCGAACATTCACATCACCATTCACTTATTAAGTTTTGTCATTTTACTGATAGTGCCTCGTATAACTTGAATAATAAGTGCATTGCCAATTGGAATCTTTCCACTGGAGCTGGTTAATCTAACTTGGAGTGCAAATTGATGTAAAAATACGAAGTTTAATACATTGTAAACGTTTCCAGCCAATTCATGGCCTCCGATTTTGGATAAACTGACAACCTAAAAAATTAAAAGCCCAAAGTTGGGTTAGTTTATAGTAGTAGAGCACAATGTATAGAATATATGATATTTAATTAAATGCTAACCAATAATTCAAAGTTATCTTTGGATTTTAGCAACTCTTCAAACGATTCCAGTTCCTCCAACGACTGTAGTGGTAGTTGTGGGACCAATACTTGCGGCGAATTCGGTGGTTGTTGGTTAAACTTTCCAATTACGTTCACTAGCAGGGATTTGATGTTCTTTAGTTCTTCTTTCAAAATTTCCTGGTTCTGCAGAATCACGTTTAAAGTTTCTGGAAAAGCATAATTGCACACTGGAAATTAACGGCGTACCGCTACAAAACTGCACCATTTCATAGTTTTTAAAATATAATTTCTTACCATCTAAGCTATGTGATGAAATAGGGATTGTTTGGAGTGGAGGTTCCACAATGTTTTGTCTTTCGGACACCAACAGCCGACCAGATGTGAATAGCTGGGTTCCTTGCTGCAACACTTGGGAAGGAGCGTGAACTGGCTCAGCTGGTCTTCGAATCTGGGCTGCTGATTGCGTTTTCTGGTAATCGACAAGCTGCAGTGTCGGATGATTAATTAACAGGGCTTGTGGGTCCTGGAAAGATCCATTCGCTGGCCATTCAACTCTTCCGTCTGGAATAGGAACAACACTTGCTCGTGACAAAGATGTCCTTAAGGCTTGTTGTTGGCTGTTCAAAATGCTTTCTGCAATTACAAATCAAATATATTTTTAGGACTGCAGATTAAATTAGTAAAACTTGCCAATACTCAGTCAAAGTATATTTACCATTTAAGTAATTTAAGTCAACTGGTGGCTGCGATGCGTTTACCAGTGGGGCCCCATTTCCACGAAGCACTTCATGTTCACTGGAGTCAATATCGGATGACGCACTTACACTACATCGCTCAACTTTTGCTTCAGCTTTTTTTATATCATCTAAATAAAAAATCATGTGATTAGCGATCGACATTATTGCAAACAAAACGATAAGTTGAATCCAACTAGTTAATTAACTCAACTCTTTCAACTACTTACCGTAACCTATGATGAATGTGATTTTATATTTTGGCCATGTTTTTAATGGAACGTGGTTAGAGGTCCTTTTAATTTGTTCAAAATTTGAAGGTCGGAACTTAGGAAAAGAGCACTTGGTTTGATCTTCAGAAATCCAAGTAGAAGGAACAAAATCGACTGAATTATCCTTCTTGAAATTAACAACGGAAAACATCTTCATTTTATCGAGAATTTTGACTAAGCGTCCACGGAACTTCAGAAATGGTAGCTTTCAATACAAAAGTGCGTGATTAAAAGATATGAATATTATTGGAAACAAAAGTAAGTTTAAGATCATCAGACATTTTTGTACATAGTGGAGGATGAGATATCTGTATAATCCCGCCGATTGTTACAGCTACCAAGCTAGGACTTGCTGACAGTCAGACAGGTGCAATGCCAATACTGGACCATTGTAGGCCAACAAGTAGCGGTACGGCATTGTTTTGGTACTGGCATAGCCATTATGTTACTGCCTTTACCAATACTGTGTCACGCCATCACGGTAAGCGCATACTGCCTATCATACCTGCTGGCCCAGTACAGAATTGGTATCCTAAAAATAGGTAGTGGCATATCCAATACTAAGCCAATGCCTTTGCTGGATATGCCAACGTTTCACCAGCATGAATGTTTCTCGGGAATTGGAAGACAATATGTTTCATCCCAACATATTATCATTGTTTTAATCATTCGCCATTAATAATTCAATAAAGTTACGAAGAAGAAATGAAAATTTTCAGGTGGTACAATACAGTATGATGGTGTCTAATCTCAACAGCAGCATTTCAAAGTATTTGTATTTGTATTAATTTATCGACGAGGAAATGAATGAATAAATGTTTGCTATTCAATTTTCATCATCACTCCTGAGAATTCCAGTATGTAGTTTCTATTTAAAAACTTTCTGATCGATTTTGTTGAGATATGATCATAAAAATTTCGTTGGAAATTTCAACACTTGTTTATGAAGCCATATGGATGTGATGATGTGATATTATGATCATGTTTTTCAAAAGAAACTATTTTTGTTGGTCCACAAATTTTTTTGATAGACGACGACAACTTTTCTTTGGTATGCGTTCTGGCGACCCTTTTGATTTGGTTGATGGTGTTGAGTAAATTTGTGAGCTTTGGATGGGAATAGGACAGAAGACTGCTGTTGCTACTTTTATGCATTACTTACATTTTTACATTACATTGCTATTGCTGAGGATGCACACGTAATCTTAGATCATAAAAATTCAGCGTATGTCACATCCAAAGAGAAATTCCTTTTGAGAACTTGTGTATTAAGCAAATATACGATGTTTTGATAAAAATCATGATGCATTTTTCTGTCAGATAGGAGACCTTTACGACTACAAACGCATACTAATTTTATGCATACCAACAACCAACCATAAGAAGAGTAGTCAACCAAACCAAAAAGCAAGCCAGGCAACAAATTCTCTCCCATACAAAACGCACTCATAAAAGATGTTTTTCTTTGAAGAAAAAAAAAGTTTTTATCACCCTCCACTTCCAATAAGTCATCTCTCTTGCTTGTTCATCCCTACATTCCAACAAATAACCTTCCTTACGCATTCATTATAAGTTTCATAGGGAAAATATAAAAATTTAAGTTTTTATATGTAAACACGCATGGACTATGAACTATGGACATTGGCCTAATGTTTACGTTCTCCAGCTGTGGTTGAGTAAACAATGAATTAAAAATTCAAACTTGAATTTTTTTCTAACATTTAAATGTTTAGCCATGGTTGTAAGCAAAACAAAATTAACTGACTGCCATTTTTAAAGATACCTGCTACGAAATTGGATATAAAAATAAAATAAAAAATATTTATCGGCGGCAAACAAATTCAAGAAAATCTAGTTTAGACTTCGTTGTGAGCGAAACAAATTAAGCTAGAAGCCACATCTTCAGATATCTGCTATTATAATGTATTTAAACATAAAATTAAAAATATTTAACAGCGGCAAACTAATTCAAGAAAATAAACTGGTGACTACAGTCTTTCATCAGCTTTCTTCTTGTTCTTCTTCTTCGTTCCCCCTTCCCTTCTTCCTTTTTCATTAATTCCTGCGTATTCTCCCCATTTTTCACAGAAACTAACCTAATTTGTCGTTTGAAAGGCCTAGAGCTACCCTAAAGTATCGTAAATGTCAACATTTAATCAAGAAAAAAGTCAGCAATTAGTGAGAAAAAGACCATGAAGCACTTCAAATGCTGGGCAAACATTACATTACATTATTACATTACCTTACAAAAAGAACACAAAGGAAAAAAGCGATAAGTATAATGTAATGATAATGACGCCAAGCCAATGCCGGTGATTACTGCAGCATGAAAAAGTATAGCAGCTTTTCCAGGTAACGTGATAGTTCTATGCCGATGTGTACTTAGATCTTGATACCTATTTTACCTATTGTTTGTAAGCTTTGACATATAAAATGTTCATTACATCCGTATTTCGTATCATCAAGAGCAGTTGCCCTTTCTCTGTAAAATGGATGTAGAGGAAGGCAAACTGCCTAAATATTACAGCAAAGCTCTGTTCTACTCTTGTAATAAATGTGACTTGAGATGAGACTACCGGAATGGACCTTTGTTTCCAACAAAATTTCAATAACGGCATCCGAATTCCCCTTCGGCTATTCCAGAGCGAGTTCCTGTCTGACGAAATGCTTGTCTTCCATTTCCATGCTTGAAATATGAGTGGGCTTGGACTTTCTTCAGTGAAATGAGAACAAGTAAACGAAATACTATACAATAGAATGATAATATGTTGATATAACATTTAATACACATTTTACAATTAGTCTAGCAATGCAATATGCATTTAACGCCATGTAATAAGTAAGAAGTATCAGTCTAAAAATGATGATGATGATAACTATTATGAAGATTGTGATGAGAGCAGTAATAGTAATAAGCAGCGCAATAACAATGAAAAAAGGTAGTTAGGTTTGCAGGGAAAAGGTAATTAATGAAAAGTGGAATGGAGTGGAGGGGGAATACTCATAGAGGAGAAAAGAGGATGTACATTATATACATACATACGGAACAGGTTTTAGGCTGTGGAATTGAATGGGAATATAGAAATATAATTTTATCGAAGCTTGAGCTCTAACACCAACAATATTGGGGCTAGCTTACATTCATTTCAGCTGTAGGATGGGATGTTATGAGAAGAGGTGAATGGGTCATATATTTTCAACTTCAAGTCCAAGTCCAACTCATAACAAGAACATTACGTTGCCGAGTACTGGACTGGAGGAGGAGGAGAACAGAGGGATTACGCTTGATGAAAAATTAATGGAAAAATAGTTTAACAGGGAAAATTAAGAAAATAATGAGGAAGCTCGACGACTGCTGGTTTGGAATTACATAAGTAGCCACATAATAATGAACATAATATTTTCATATAGCTAAAAATGATCAACAAAAATGTGTTCAATGCAGTATTTCAAAAGTTTAAGAATACTATCAGTGTCTTAAAAATTTACCATTCTCTACTACAGTAAATAACATCAATCTACCATAGACATTCAACAATCTGTGTACGAGTAGGTTTATTTTAAAAAATCTCAAACTCATTACTATCGCCTAAGTTAAGCATGTTTTCATTTCATTGTTCACGTCGTCTTATTTTGTGCTACGTCTTGAACACAATCCTTAAGACGAATACTCAAGTGTGATGGATTAGCATTTAAAAGTGTGATATTATTTGTTTCACAATTGCTTCTCACAAATCGTCGCTCTTGGACTACTTTTATTACCACAAAATTTCATATTGAACACCATTTTAAACAGGAACCCCAAACCCCTAGAACATACTTTTGACTAAAATTATAGCACTCAGGAATTATGTTGATTCTAAAGTAGCAGCCCTCATAAATAAATTATTCATCAGATCGAGCTAGATAAATCAAAAACACCAACTGCATGATCTTATATTTCGGTAGTGCGCTGCATGACATGACACTGAAAAATGTAGGAAACTAACTGGAGCAAAATGTCAAAGTAATCATTATATTGCACGTGCTACACATACATTTATACACACATCTCGTTTGTTCCTTCCTAGTGACGGTGACGGCACGCACAGTGAAAAAGGAAACCCATGCAAAAGCATTTTGATCAAGAATCAAGCAACCAAACCAAACCAGGAATGTTTTGGAAAGAAAGAAAGCTATAGGTCTCCGTACCTTATCAAGATGTTAATCAAAATAGTGGTGAAAGGTGTGTAAGTAATGTAATGTGACTCTACACACTCTATACACCCTACCGTACCTAGCGAGTAAGTTCGATTTTCTGCCTCTTAAATTTTTTTTTATAAAAAACCAAACCTTTTTGAAAGACATTTAAATGTGCATGCAACCCAATTATTTTCAGCTGAAAGTCCATCACATTACATGCATTTTTAACTGTTGGCATTTCCATCACATTATCGAATCAGAGGCTTTTAAAAAACTGCCAATTTCCCTCAATACTTATTTAGGCCAAGCTTTCAAGTTAATTTGGGTTTGGCATCATCTTTCATTACGAAAATTATGCCGCCAAGTCAATTTACGCAAATCTTCCTCTCAGTTTTCCACAATTTTTTTAGCATGTGGAAATAAGTTTGGCGTTGAATTGAAGCCAACATTTATTTTCACCACCTTGATTTGATGGCATTATAACAAGGTGGATGTGGATACTTTATACTTTCTACCAGACCATACTATAAGGTTGTTGATCACATAAAGAATTAAGAAGGCGTGTATTCGACACGGTGAAATGTGCTTGATTCCATCCCACTTCCAAAAACTAAAGTAGTTAAAGACTTAAACCTTTTCCCCATCACAAACATCATCACATGAAAAATATACAACTGGATTATTAACGGGCGTGTGTGTGATAGGCATGTGATTGTGTGATGGCTTGCTAAAAGTGAAAAAACATTACGATCCAATGCATTACTTTCAGAGGAATATAATGGAAAGGAAAAGGTAAGTGGGCAATGTGGGCATAGGAGTTATGTATGCGTAGGACGTCGAAGGCGAAGCTCTAATTTTGGTTTGCAATGAGAGGCGAACGAATGAATTCCTTATGGAAAAGTTCTTTGCGGTAAGTAGTGAAACTTTCCCCTTTTGATTGTGAGTATTTGACAGCTCTTCATATGTACATTGCATAAAACTTTCACTGCTTCATTTACTTCGCAAGCTTTTCTCAATATAGCTTTGGTTTAGGTTTTTGTTCTTCTCATAACTCATTTCTAAGTATTCAACTAACTAGCCTGTGTGTAATGTAATGTCCATTATGATTTGAAATTTTGAAGAAATAATGCCTTTATTCATTCCACTCTTTTCCTTCCGTGATTATTCAGATATCGCCTGTTGGACATTATCCCATATTTTATGGAGGAAATTGCTGCTTTCAAACAGAACCAAACAAACTCCTTTTATAATGCAAATATCCCATAACTATACATATATTTGGGACTTCAACCATTTACTCCCACTGCATTACTACTACTCTACTTCTGCCTCAGTTGCCTAAAGGCAAAAGGGCCAAAAGTTACGGGTTCTTTTGCTTTGGTCAGAGTCCGAAGAAACGGCATATACAATATAAGCCATATCACAACATTTATGTACATTTACATTACACCAAACTTCTCAGCAACACTTCTTCTTCTTGGGCTGGAGCTGGAAAAAGAAGCAATGGCCTTTTTAAATTAGAGGCTACATGCAAACTCACGATTTACGCTGTTACCTCTTAACTACAAAGGACCAAAACATATGCTCTTACTCACTGATTTGCACTATCAAAGAAACACCAACGCAACGCGTGGTGGAATGGAAAGCGAGAGTCATGTAAAGTAGCTTAAAATTTCTTTGGAGAGCCCAAAAGTCCAAGTCCAACCTATCTGCTTTGTTCTCTGATTTTACTCTGGGGCTAGTTGCACGCCACGCATGCAAACTTAACAACTATCAACATATTCAACATATCTACATCAACATGCTATTATTATGATTACCGGCAGCGAAGGAGCAGAAGAAGTGTACAATATACTTATCATTCACCGTGCATAAACTAAAGCCAAATTTGAATCTGCATATAAACAATCCAATCCAAACCAATATAAAAATCTCAGCTCGAGTCGAGCTCACTATGCCTTTTGGTCTTGGTACGTGTCTGCTGAGAATATAATGAAGCTAAACAACTTTGATTTCTCTACCTACTGCTGCCTATATACTACCTAGTTTACCTGCCCAGCGCATATTAATAGAGGAGTGATTGTGTTATTGAGCCATTTTGCATAATTTGCATAAACAGGAAACTTGAAAGCTAAGCCGGTCCTCACCTACTTAAACACTTTATAAACGTTTAAATACAATGAAAATGCAAGCTCATTTCATTTCACGGAGAGAAAAAAAATCTCTTTAATGGAAAAAGTATTTGAGCAGTAGAAGCAAGAGCTTGTTACGTACAAGTTACAGTAAAAAAGAGTTCCATTTTAAGTAAGTAGGTAGGTTGGTTTGGTTTGGTGCACCATTGTGCGATTGTAAATACCCACTATAAAAATGTTTACAAAGTGCCACTTGAACTTTTTTTATAATCCTTTTTATGTGAACAAATTGTAAAACTCAAGAAAAACTACTTGCTAATCTCAAAAAATTTATAATGTTGAACATAAACACATACAAAAACTTTTTTTCTAAGAAAAAAAACTTTCAAAAGGTTAAACTCTGCATAATTCCGGAGTAAAAAGGTAGTACTAGTTTTACTTTACGGGATAAAAATTATACAATACTTTTATGCATGCATGAAACTGATACTCTTAGCAAAAAAAGCTTTTAAAGATTTTGATAATCTGTTTATTATGTAAAATGACTGAGATGATTTTTTTCTACTGAGATTTTCTCTTCATCTAATCTACTTTACAGGAGTTTTTCCGTAAGTTTTATTAAGTAGTTGAAAACGATGATGATGATATGGTGTAAAAAGTAAAAGAATAAGTTTGATATTAGTTAGTTACTTATCAAGGACGGTTTGGCCTAGTGAATGAATTAAAAAGGAATCTTTTTAAAATCCCCGACACGTAGTTGATTATGCTTGAGGTTATTTACCACACTCTACATGATCATGATCATCATGATAATAATGACATAAAAAGCCGCGACCCAAAGGCAAACACTTTTAAGAGTAGTGCGAATTGATGCGATGCGCGATGTGAACATTCATTGTTTGTAGACAATAAGAAGTTGCAAATTACTCAAACTTTTAAAATGTGTTAAGAGGGTGAGTAACTAAAGTAAAGGATCTTCAAGCTACCATATTATGCTATAATGTTGCAAACCATTACATCATAATAATCATTAAAGCCTCTAAGCACAAGCACACATCTCACATCTTACCTTGTTTCAGGAAGTTTGAACAATTACTCAATGAGATGAGATGCGAGCTCATGAAAAAAATAACAAAGCCAATGATGCTATTGATCATGAAACCCTTTTTTATTAATTTTATACAATTTGCCACTTCCTTTCGTGTGATGTTGACGACATTTACTCCTGTTATATTTTCATATAAGTAACGTGTGGGATCACTATATCTATATTGAAGTATAATTTTAATATTTAAAAATAAATATATTGAACGACGTTCAACATCTACAACATGTCACGTCACCTACTGAAATAATGGCATGCCATGATGTAATGTCGCCTATATTTTTGCTGGCAAGTTGGTGAAGCAGCATAAACCCTAGTAAAAGGGAAGCATTCAAGCGTAGTGTATGTGTGTAAGCTCCTGCCCGCCACCACTGCTCCTGAAGGAAGTTACCGACAAAGATTAAGAGCCTTGTTTTGAAATGAATCAGCACTATCACAATTACAGTAGTAGTCATGAAGTGACCGAATATGTGGAGGCAATTCTCATTACATTTTACAGCTTACATGAAATGAAACGAAATGAATGTGTGGTTGGTGACGATGTGCAAAATAACATAACAGCATAATGGTAGCATAACGGGATATTTCAACTTATTAGCACACACTAAGTTGAGTAATTTAGGCTAGAAAAATGTTACCTCTAAGCTTCTTTTCACATTTTTAAAAGATTCTATCATTCTCTATCCCTCCGACCAGACCATCCAATTTCAATCCACCTGCGAATTCACAAATCGCCTCTGGTTATACGCTTTAATGATGAGCATCTTAATTCAAACCATGTTTTTTTGTGAGAAAGCTCCCGTTTTCATGAGCAAAAAAATAACTTTTTATACTCCACATCCACATAGTAATATTGATTCTTGTTGCCTCTCTTCTTTTTCAAATTGATTTTTGCTCAATTGGAGTTTTGTCGGTTTTTGCAAATTAGCATACATACCATCAAAATCACCATCATCATTTTAAACCATTACCATTCAAAAATTGTAGCAGAATAGAAAAAAAGTGAACAAAGTAAATTCTGTGGTGAGGTGCTGTAATGTAGAATAGTAAAATTTTTATTCATTTCGGTGAGAATGTCAGTAGAACACATTCACAAAGAGGTTCAATTCAAACTGCTTGAAGCCAAAGCCAATCCACAAAAGCCTTGTTTCCCCCCTTACAAAACAAATACTTAGTTTGCGATGCGGTTGCGTTTATTGTTCAATGTTCAAGTCATTTCATAGTGGTTTTAAAAAGTAAAGTAACTCAACGGTTTCCTCTAAACTGCTGTTATGTTATCCCATCCTCATTTTAACTATATTTATGCATGTGCACCTATGCTGCTGCTGATGAAACGATGAAAATCTAAAAGGGTGCAATTGTAAAAGTGGATTGGATTGGGTTGAATGAAGTGGAAGAAAATATACCATGTATGTCACCGATTACGAATTCATACTTTTGATGATAGCTGATTTGGTGATTAGATAGAGATAAAAAAAGTCATATAAAAGCTCTTAAAATTAGCTAATGCACTCTCATGCAGAAATACTATGTGTGGCGTGGCGTGAGATTACCTCAAGTCTAGAAAAGTTATATAAAAAAAGTCAAGTTTAGGGCGAATGACTGACTGGCTGACTACTTTCAACGTCGTGATAAGATTTTGGTGGTATGGTATTCAATCCTGCACCACCACCGCCATACCACCAACAAAACAAAAGGTGTTTAGTTGCAGTTGAACGGATGGAATAATCTTTTTGCTGGAGTGGAGGTTTAACATAAAATGTAAGACTGCAGTATAGTACATTCTTATTATGGTTATCGCTCTTCCATGAAACATTAAGTAACGCTAACTCTGGTCAACCCTAAACGCGACAAGTTTGGCAGAAATAATGGTCATGCACACACGCATACGAATGAAATGAGCAGTCAAGTCAATAAAAAGGATGCATTTAAAAAGTGTCCTTTGACCAGACCACAGTCCAGTCCACTAATACAAAGGTGCGTACATGCAAATGGAATGTTTGGAGTGCGTGCTTGACGTGTTTGCTAGACTTGGACGTCGTCGTCGTTCGTACTTTCTACTTTCCAGTATTTCAGTCCACATGAGAAAGAGCATGACTATGACTTCTTACTTGAGTTGAGTTGGCTGCCTTTGCATAGTAAATTTTATCAGTGGTGTTGAACTGTTGATGTTGTCGTCAACATCTCTGGAATTGGAACCTCCAACCAATCCAATTCACATTGCACATTGCGTGCACAATTGTAAATTCACATAGAAAAATTCAGTGGACTCGTACATATATGTTTGTGTGCTATTGCTATTAAAACAACCTCGCGTGGGTTTCCGCCGTATCGTTATGACATACTTCAACACTTTACATAAACAGTCCATTAGTCTAATGATCCATGAATGTTCAAAAAATGACTCCAGTCGAGTCCTCAACCCAAAGAAACATATATATATCGTGTTTGTGTTTCCAAATTTTATGTGGGATCCAAAGTCTAGTTGCATTCCATTTGATTAAGTTATCTTCATCATGAAAAAAATAGATACCTCGTTGAGTAAAAATATGGTGGTATATGGATTATATAAGTGGCATTATTATGGAAAGCACTTATTTACTCTCTTTCTCTGTATTCGCTTGTTACAAGCATGTTGTAACTGGGTATTGGCATATTATTTTCTTCAAGAATATTTCATGATATGAAATCAAGTGTGATTTTGCACAATTACTAAGGAATTTCTTTTACGTGATGTGATCTATGATTTTTATCGCATGTGGCTAATCTGTTGACATTTTGAATTCAGAGAAATAGCAATCAAGGGTATTTTCTGAAGAAAACGATGAAATGTAGGGTGATTTTATGTATTGAAGTGTGGGAACCTTTTTGAAATAAAGATTTTTCTCTTTTTAAAATGTGGTAACAAGGATTGCGTAAGTTTAATGGAGTTTTGCAGATAATGGAGACATTTAAGAAAATTTTTGGGTCTTTTGTACTTAAATACTTAAGTGCTAAATTATTGTCCAACTATAGGGAGAGTTACCTATCTACTTAATGTTGTATTTATTTTATTTTAATAAATTATTTGAAACGACGTCGAAATTAGGCAAATATTTTAAAGGTTAACACAATATTTGCAAATGCTAAAGCTGTAAATAAATGTCATTCTTAAACTTATAAAAAGTTATCCCAAGAGTCGTCAAACCTGATTAACTTTCAAATACAGAGCAAGCCACAACTATTACGATGATGAAAAGAGTCATTATTGCAGGAAAAGTGTCAAGATCAAAACGTAAATCACCAAAGAAAATCTCCCAATAAATGGGATTCGTGAGTGTTATTACATTATTACGTGATTGCATTATATTTTGCATTGCTGCGAAAAAAATGAATCCCCATCCTTATCATATCATTCTGAATTGAATGTCTCCCTGCCTCCTTCCTCTTCAACATTCAAGCTTGCATATAATAATACATAATATGTTTTGCAAGGTTGGATGGACTTAACCCAGAAATGGAAACCGCTGTTATTAACCGCATAATATTATTATTCTCATGTACTTATCTCACATCCAACATCACACAAAAACCATAAGATTGGCGATGAAGAAGAAGAGGATGATGATTTTGAAATTTTCAATGTATAATCCCTCTTGTTAACAAAGTATACATACATATATGTAACTTATAAAATGCATTCCTGTGGTCATCCTCATCATTGTTACTTAAAAAATCGTAAAAAATAATATTTGCATAACTGTAAACTTTACCTCCTTATCCATCCTCCACCATTTGAGAGTTTCCCATCATCATCATAAATATTGTGTGGATTGGATTGGATGAACATGAACCGAATTGTGTTCATTTTAATCATAGGCTTTGATTGCAACAACTTTCTGCACTGCAATATAAAATGCATAACATCCTTTCACGCGCATCGTATAGTATAATATCACCATCATCATGACTCGACATAAAGCACGTAAATGGCGGCCCTAATTTCTCCTCCGTTCCTCCATATCCATGATATGATGCAGTAAAAAAAACTTGGACATTAACTGTCTACTTAGATTTGGATTTTAAACCAAACGAAAAAGTTTGTAGGTTTTTATTACTTGAGAGAAATTTGCATGGGCTCAAAATTATGAGCCAGGAAAAGAAGACAAGCACAGCACACAGTTTGAAGTTTGAGAGTGTGTGTGCATAGTATAATATAATATAATATATAATATAGGAGAGCTAATGCCAACGCTAACGACGTTAATAAAACTTTTTAAGATGCATAAAAAATACACGATTTTTCAAGCCAAAGCACCGAAAAGACACGACATCCCATCACATCCCATCACATCCCATGAATATAAAAAATATCAAAAAGATGTTTTGTGCTTAATGCCAACGCCAACAGATTTTCCAGCCATATAATATAATATTTTGGATTTGTCCTATAAACTATAAACAACAAGTAATTTTCCCATATAAACTTTAATTCAAACACGTGAGAACGAGCAGGATGGTTTGGTTTGGTCCTCGTCCTGGTCCTTGTAACGTTTCTCGAAATAAGAAACCACTTTGATGGCTGCACTTTACGAAGAAAAAAAATGTCCTTAATTTTTTTTTGTAGCCAACTCCACTCCACTCCAACTCACTCATCTGTACTTAAATAGAGGTAAACGTACTGTAAACTAACTTTGGGGAAAAATCGTGGGGACCTATCATCATCTGCATAAAAATTACGGTGTTACATATTAGATTACCACATCACCTTAATACCGTCGTCATCATCGTACTAATTTTCTCATCATAATCATCATCGTTCCATTCCAACTTCAACTTATAAAATGGCATGGTCTACGCGACACTACTGCACTGTGGTTTGATGTGCTCTCTCGTGGTGTCATCTTGGTTTTTACAAAGTGGAAAATCATCAAGATCCCAACCAATTTTCTGTTTTTTAATGCTTGTGAATTTTTATTGGCCTCGAGCAAGCACAAAAGAAGCATGATGATATTTCCTTTCCTGTAATTTCATCACCCATCGCATCACATTTTCATCATCCACTAAACAAATGTTGAGACCTTTTAGTTACTCAAGTTAAGTTGCTCTTGATAGTTAAATGATAGTCGGAGATCTATCTACCACACCGTTAGTTCAAAACGGTAAAGTTTTTGCAAAGAGCAGAGTTCCATCATGGAAATGGAGCAGGAAAACATATGATTTTTTTCTTCATATAATTTACAAGACATTAACTTACAATTTACAAGCATCATCTTTGATTCTACTCCTTCCATGGAGTTTTATGCGTTTTCGCTTTACATTTGTAGTTATAACAACTTAAGCACTTCATAAACTTTTAAATGTGAGGGGTCGCAATATTTTTTAAGAAAAAAATGCCAAAGGGTTATTACAACTTAAAAGTCTAAAATTGGCAACTAAAGAAAAAGCATCATCGCATCGTAATCATAATCATTATTATTATAAGAAAAATTTATAAATCCCATCATAGAAAAAGGAATCGTTTAAATCCTTTAGACTGCATTTTTTTCTAAACGGCGTGTATTAATACCAACATCAAACATTGAACATGATGGATATTATGGAATATAATCGTAATGGAAGGCAACGCTGCAGTAAAAGTGGCGGAAACGATGTAAATGTAGCCCTCGAGTGGCGTTGCGTTGCGTTATGAAGCCCATAAATACATGCAAGTAAACCTCTTTTTTGTACAGGAACGTAATACTTATACGCAATTTTATTCAAGTACTAAACAACCAAGCACTTCCTTGTCTGTCAAAACTCAAAAGTATCCAGCTTAACAGTTTATTATAGCATTCGACGTTCAATGTTCGCATGTCCATTTTTTACAAGAGTATAAAATGCGTGTAATTTGACCATTATGGAAAATCTTTCTTTTAAACTCTGCAGAATCAAATGAAGACATTAAGTAAGTATTATAGCTAGAGCTGCATTCCGTTCAGTCGCGTTACTTTCATTCACGATCACGTACTTACTTAAAACTTTTATCCCCACGAAAATTGCACGCATATTACCTAATCATCTCACTTACATAAAAATAAAACACAGCTGGTTTGGTTTGGTTTGTTTTAAAAATATAGCCATAATCCCATTCCATTATTTATATTATTCCCATTGTTTCCTTTTAACTATTTAGTACAGCAGTGAAAATAAAGTCATTACTTGCACCACCTTAAACCCTCACAGATAAAGTATTCAATATTATGTTAATTCCAAGATAATACATAATGACATGTTAGACGTTACTTTACGCAGATTCTTACAGCTAAGTGTTCAACTGTTTCACGGACTTCATTATCTACTTCCGGGGTTATTAAGCCAAAGCCAAAGCCAACATTTTCCACAATTACATTTTGTCTTCGATTATGATCTTGCGTACGTACGTATGTACACATTTTCATAAAATGGGCTTACCAGACCAGACCAGTAATGTACGTACGAACACAATACAACTTTATTTTCTTTCCATACTTCCAGCCTTTGATTATATTATGAAACACCTTTCCTTACTCCATGTTTAATTACAGGTTACACAATCAGCTTAGCTTCATTACAACTCAGACCAGGCACAACAAAACACATGATATTACATTACATTACTTCACTTCATTTCGATTATGCACTTTAATATCTACCTTATGACATACTTAACAACAAATAATATGAGCCCATTGTGTTACTAGTCAAGTCAAGGAAAGAAATAACGACGACGAGGTCTGCTAAAAACCAGTCACTCACTTTTTTCTCCTTTTTGAGTGACAGGTAGGTGGCATAGTAGAAGTAGAGATAGACAGACATGCATTTCAATTTCATGATGTTTTGATGAACATCGAACAGAGCTATAACTATATTGCAAGTACAAAACGGCGTGCAACTAACTCAACTCAGTCTTTTCCGTATGTACATAGATAAAATTATGATATATAGCAACAAGAGACCTCCCAACGAGAAAAAACACGGGTCTGGTCTAGCTCTATGAAGCTTATTATAATTCAGAGCAAATTTCATTTCCTTTTTAATGAACTTCCCTTTCAACTTTTATGATATTCCAGCTATAGCTCATATCATATTATTTCATTTCATATCAACATCAAACTCAAAACTCAACTCACAATCAGATTTTCATTTAAAAGTAAAAGTTTTTAAAAGTCAAGTCAAAAGTGGATTGGATTTGGATACATAATATAGACAGCTCGTCGTTCCTCTACTTTTTTTGTATGAAACAAAACATTGCACGAGTAGATATCAATGCCATCCATACATTTATTTGTACGGAGAATAAGTAATTATTAAAGTATTCAACATTCAACCTTAAAAGCAAAATGCCTAGATAGATTAAATAATTTATGCCATGCCAGCTGCAAAAGTGTTTAGTGTTTACATAATGTGTTAATCTTTATCACTATCCCTGAGATAAATTAAATCAGCATGGGATAAACATTCATTGGTGGTGGCCTTAGTCAGTGTTAAGTTGATTTGATTAGCTAATGATTTTGATATGGTACAGGCAGGTACACCCAGACAGAGTAAATACACCCAGACATGTGGACAATGAGCATAATTAAAAGGATTAGGAACATCGAACATCTAGCAAAGAGGCAACTATGAACTAACCTCCTATTGTTAAATTCACGCTCATCATTCCATCATTGTACATATTGAATTTGTACTTTCATTTTCATGTCCATTGGATTTTTTGGTAGGAAAGGAAGACGAGTTAGACGAGACAGGGACACAATAGGAAGGATGGCTTTGGCTTGGTTAGTTG
The DNA here is from genome assembly GCA_964034955.1 of Orchesella flavescens. Lineage (NCBI taxonomy): Eukaryota > Metazoa > Arthropoda > Collembola > Entomobryomorpha > Orchesellidae > Orchesella > Orchesella flavescens. The sequence goes on along the minus strand of OZ035958.1, from coordinate 24,512,334 downwards.
ATTTGCGTTTGGTCTGATCCTGGTCTGCTCTCATTCGGCGTTCTTATCTTTCATTTTTTGGTGGCTTCCACCTCCAGCCTCTTCTTCCTTCACTAACGAAAGCATTATCACTATCAGCAATCAGAAACATGCATCATAGAGACTTTTTTCTCTTCATCCTCATAAAATTCCGGCAGCAAAATTGTTCATGTTGTTCCGTGTTTTTAGTGTATTACATCATCATATTACATAAATATTATTTACAATGTATGTTAAGTATGTGCGCTTCATCCAGATCCAAAATATCCAAAGCATCGTGTTTTTAAGATCCCTTTTATGAATCATTTGGGATTTTGTTGCTGGTTTTGGTGGCATGCTCAAATGTATTTTTTCATTTGTTTTCAGCTTCCTCCTCTCGCTTCAGATCAGAAATATGTTTCATTTTCGTACGTGCCTAAATGCGATCTTTGGCTACATTTATAACTTACCTTAAGGCTGAACAAGCAGCAGCTTGTGATCATGATGATGATGTTCAACGTCGACCTGTGTGTTTTAGAATTTAGCTGTAGTGATAAAGTGATAAAGTAATAATAAATGCAATTCCATTAATTCAACACGAAGCGAAATGAAATGTCATAGTCATGCTATGCATCAACATCAAGCTAAAGGTGAGAAGATAGGATCGAGCATGAAGCATCAGCTTTCAAAAATACAAACGTATTAATGAAGATGCAGAATATGATGCTAGAAATGAACGCCGATAGATAAACTGACAACTGATGTTGAATGTTGAACTAACGTAACGTGATAATAGTCCGTTTGCATAACACGGACACAAGTCACAACTCAAACAATTGGGTTAGTATTAATATAAAATGTTGAGCGGCGTTCCGGCATAAAATTTGTGGATCCAATTATGAAATGTAAAAACTATGTTGGATTTGGATTGGGTGGGAGAAGAGCCATCTGGAATTCTCACCGGTTACGGTTTTACTGTTTACTGGACAGTTGGACTTGGACACATGATATTTTTGTATCTCTTCATCATTTTTTGGGCAGCATTGCATTAGCGATCCGCTTTTTATGGCTCTTTAAACATCAAAATTAAGTAGAAGATTAGTATCTTTGTGTGAGTGACTGGACTTTTAGCCGAGTTGAGTACATATATTGTATAGAGCTATCAATTTTAATTTAATATTCTTCACCGTTATCATTATGCAATGATGCAATTGGATCTAAAATTATAGACTGTCTGCGTTGTGTTGGTTGAGTTGTGTTGTTGGGTGTAAACTGTTATTTCGAAATTCCACAAAAATATCATATTTCGATAAAATATTACAACATTATTGTTTGTGTAAAAACGGCAGCAGCTTACTTTCCCAACACAACACAACGGAACGGTAAACCTCCATAAAAAACTCCCAAAGTCATTGAATTGTAAACATTCGACATTGTAACAGAGTTACTCCTAAAATTACAGAGTTTAAACACCGTTTTATTCCCAAAATGCATAATTCATTGGCACCACACCACAATATGCTTCTACTTTCATCATCAGTCAAAGACTCAAAGCAAAGAGCGTTCGAAACGGTTCATCCCAGAAAATAAATACATAATATTGTTACCTTTTTGTAAACGTAAACCTATATGGTTTTCTTTTTTACTTTTGAAAATAATTCAGCTCAGGCCGTCAAACAGAGGCAAAGGCATTATATTATGTAATGAATGGAGACTGTTCCCGAGTCCCAACAAAACGTCCAATTGTTTGTTCATCGGAGGAGAGGAGTCTACAATCTACAATTATATTTACTGTAAGAATCATGATGATGATGATGATGGTTTGCGGTGGTTTCATATTTCCTCATCCCAAAGTAAATAGCATCCACATGGGAAAAGCAAAAGGCATCGTTTTTTAGTTATTTACCATACCATACCATGCTCAACTTTTTTATGATGGCATTTTCTTTCTTTTCTCTCACTCGCTCCCATTATGAATAGAAAGGACTTTTGTGAACAACGGGATTCTATATCATCCTATATTTACCTTGAAAATCAACACCAAAAACCAAACCAAAATGAAAGGAAAATTCAATTCAGCTTGCTTTGCATCGCATGGAATATGCTTGGGTTTGGGTTTCAAAAGCTCCTGTTGTGCCCCATTTGACCTGCTGGAACAAGCACCCTTTTGTCTTCTTTGGTAATAATGTAGAGTGGATGTGGAAGGAAAAAAGTGGGCAGGTGATGTGGTAATGATAATGAAAGACCATAATAATATTCAATATTATAATTTACACCCAAGCAAGCACACACAGCTCTAATAAACGTTTACTTTTAGTGAAAAACCTGAAACTCACGCGAGTCGCGAGGGTTGGTTTTGGATAAAGAAGTCATTGAAGAAGAACAAGACCGGCCGGCTTGGCTACACACTTTTGTGAACTGTTTCGTTTTTTCCATTCCTTCCAACTTTTTCCACAACGATGTTTGTGTTTTTTTTGTACTGTGTCACGCGTGTGTTATCTATTCCTCTCTCAAGTTTTCAACCCTTCTTCATTTTGTTTTTCCTCTGAATAAATATTGGATGATGACATAATATTAACGGGGGTTTTATTACCGATGCATCATGTTATGTCATGTCACCAAAATTTATTTTCTTTTAGGATGAAACTTACCACCGAAAACGAGTGAAAAAAGTTTCAAATATGTATTTCCATCCCTATGAATTTATTAAATTTTTCTCGGTTTTCACTTGCAAAAATCCTCTCCACAGGGAATTCTTTCGATGTGTATTGTATTCATAAAAATTGCATAAGTGACAAACGACGTGGACAACATTCAAGTAAAGGAAACATCTTAATTTATTTTGCAAGACCAAAGAATCAAATTGGATTAAAGTTTAAAAAATGCTCGACTAGATAGCCGATCCATTTATGATACATTACAAATTTATTTGTGAGAAGTGTAGGTCTGACTACTGATGGATTTGTGTATGTTTCGAATTCGATCAACAAACATTCTCATCTTCATTCATCATTTACGACCACTTTTCAGCAGTCACATAACGTAAATAATGTATTTGCATTCTCTATGGAAAAATGATGATGATGATGATACGGAACTGAATGGTCAATTCCGCATGTGGCTTGGTTTTGGCTTTTCCCTTTCGTTTTCATTTCGCCGCTGCCTAACTCCAACGCCGTCTCCCTTTTTACTACACTAGGCTTCACATAGCATGTCTGTGTCTGCTTGTGAATATTTGAATCATTGCCATCACTGCTCAGTTCCATCAAAGGTGGAATTTGAGTTGGGCTTTTGGCTTGGCTTTTCTTTGTATTCATCGACATCTACACACATTCATCCCTGCTGGATACGATGATATGGCTTACGAATCTACATGACCAAAACGGAAATTCCCTTGAGGTTGACCAAATACTGTTGAATAAATGAGGGCGGACACTTCATAGAATATTTACGACCTTTCAAAAAAACAAAAGGTAACTACAAAAACAGGCAGTCGCCTCCAGTCCAGTACCACATACATTCCATTATATTGCCAATAATATAATAATGGCTCGAATTTTCGTTCACATCCAACTTCACAGTTTTTATGCAGAAAAACTAACAATGCAAGATCCCTTTCAGTTTCATTTAATTTTGAATGCATATTGAGTTCACTTCACTCACTCAATGCAAGAGTGAAATTGAAGAGAAAAGAGGCTATGAATAGGTTATCATCATCATTTCTGATGCATTATTTCTCTTCCGCTTTTACGCTCCAGCCTAGTCCAGTCCTCCAATCCAATCCACTAATTTTTTATATGCAACGGAAAGCAGACTACATATTGAAGTAAATGGTCGCTTTTCTTTATTCGATTAAATTATTCAGCAAGGAAAAATGTAACCTACAGAGAAGCAAAGTGAGTAAAAGTGAAGCCACACCACAGTCCACACCAAGACCAAAAAACCAAACCAAACCACACCACTTGAATCAAAATGGTTAGCCTGGAGCCAGAGAAACGCTTGTTGATGGTTTAAGCAATTTAAGCATATGAGATCCCGGGTTACCATTGCCCCATCCCGGGATGATGATGATGATGATTTGGCTCTACTGAAAAAAATGAGACAGTCTTTCTCAAACGTAACCATTATTTTGCAAAACATTGAAAACAAATTTTTATGTGCTATATTAAAAGACCTCGCAAACATATTAGATGCATATTTTGTTTATAGTCGGGATATGTTGAGACAACTGAGCTGGGGCTATCTGAATTTCGAACACCATAAATCGATTTACTCCTACGTACATTGACCGATTGACCTGAAATTTGGTATGGTACATATTGAATGAATTCCCCATAGGGTATTTTTATCAAAATTTTAAAATTCGAATTTTGAGCGGGAGATTTCAAATTCAAAATCTTAACGGTCAATTTTTAATTTTGAAATTTAATGGTAAAATGCTTTTAAAATGTGTAGCTTACGATCCAATAGTAATGGGTAAGTGAAAAAAACATTTCAGATTTTGAATTTGAAATCTCCCGCTCAAAATTCGAATTTTAAAATTTTGATAAAAATACCCTATGGGGAATTCATTCAATATGTACCATACCAAATTTCAGGTCAATCGGTCAATGTACGTAGGAGTAAATCGATTTATGGTGTTCGAAATTCAGATAGCCCCAGCTCAGTTGTCTCAACATATCCCGACTATAAACAAAATATGCATCTAATATTTTTGCGAGGTCTTTTAATATAGCACATAAAAATTTGTTTTCAATGTTTTGCAAAATAATGGTTACGTTTGAGAAAGACTGTCTCATTTTTTTCAGTAGAGCCAAATCATCATCATCATCATCCCGGGATGGGGCAATGGTAACCCGGGATCTCATATGCTTAAATTGCTTAAACCATCAACAAGCGTTTCTCTGCCTGGAGCTGCTTTAGCTCTGGATTTTTTGAGCATGCAATCCTCCCAAAAAAGACTCTCCCTTTCTCAGAAAAAAAAACGACGGTGTTCATGTTATGCATGTACTTAATCAAGCGAAAACAAACCTTTGCGTTTGGTTACGTTGCGTTTAGGTGCTCAAGAAGAATGAAATTTTAAATTATTGAACAAGACCCAAGACCTCTCATCTCACAGCGAATGAGAATGAAAATGAAGGAAAGTCGTATCGTGTCGTCGTCGTGTTCATTCAGTTTTGATACCTCTACGTAAAAGTATTAAGCACTCGTTTGGTGAACAAAGGCAAGCGAAAACTATTAAATATGTGTTAAAGCAATGCTCATCAGCACTGGCATAATAAGTATTGGGTTTGAAGAGGCAATAAATTACTTTTCGACAAGTTATGACTTGCACGGTTTGGTTTGGATTCACATGATGATGATGATGCGTGTGTGTTTTTGTGTGTAAACGCCCGCCCGTCCAGCTTTTGCAGCTCATTATCATCATGAATATTATGAAGATTCAGTTTTTTTGAGTGGTTGGTTCGTTTCACATGTTGTAAAAAATGAAGATGATGCTTAATATGTATATGCTAAAAATCTAAAGTTATGCAGAGTCAGAGTGGGAAGATTGGGAAGAAGATGCCGAAGCGAAAGAAGTAAAGAAGAAATATAGTATGTATTGGGTGCATTACCGTATACCCTCGGGTAAATTGTTGCAGGAATGGTGAATAGAATCAAAATATTTTTAATATTTCTTTTGCCTCTTGGAGTTTCAGGCGTGCATGTTCAATGTTGTTCTATTCTGAAATGCAGTGAATTAAAAAAATCTTAAATTCTTTGGAGTGCCCAATCTAATCCACAATCCACCCTATCAATAAAAATATTTGTACATTTCAGAGTTCTAGTAAGAATTTCAATAAAAGAGGGTGAATACTCCAGTGTCCAGTTCAGTCATTGTATCAATAAAATTCAGAACATTTTTTAATCAGATAAATGCATAGAAATAAAATCTGTTTGTTTGGTGCAATAACAATGCCCAACGGCAAAATATTAAATATGTGAGCTTGTTTTATTTTTCGTAGTAAAACTTGAAGAATGTAGCATATATTTTAAATTAGATAAAAATTTCATACACAGAAATCTACAATGATATCTGACATTGAATAACTTTCGCGTCACCAACGGAAGCTCAAAATATTTTTGTAATGGTTTTGTGATGTAGATTTTGTCTTCACTTGAAGGATGAATTAAAGGGTAAGGTGAAATAACCTGTACCTACTTCACTTTTTAAGGGTTGGGTTGAATCTAATTCCAATTTTCAATTCACAATGTCTTCAACAACATTGTCAATTGTGTGCAAATCCTTTAATTGATTTGTGTTGTATTCATGGAATAAATAATTATTGTGTTTGATGCCATTTTTGATGGGACATGAAATGCAATGTCATTTTGAATAACAAATAATAACAATTAAAGGAAATCTTGACCTCTGCTTGTCATTGAGCAGAGCCCAGAGAAGGATGCACGTATGTAATGATGAATTCATGCAGTAGGAGTAGGACAAACAAAGTAGTTGCGCTGTCTGGCTTGGCTTGGCTGCCGTAATAATCGAAAATTGTCACGAATGTAAAAACGTGTACGGCCCGAAATGGAAGTGAAAGCATTTTGCTACCTTGCTCAAAACAAATGTAATCAAAATTTCGCTACACGAAGGACATAATTGCATAGAGTAAAAGAACTTGGAAATTAAAGACATAATTGCAATTTACAAAGTATGATGGTTGATATTTAGCTTAGTTTCGTGTCTAAAATTCAATATTTTCGTTTACATAAAGTGACGGAATTGCAAACGAAACTAGTAATTGCTCAAACTATCATACGCTCAGTCACTCAGCTCATATTTCTGATGAATTTATTACTACTCGCATTTCGCTTCGTATCAAAAACTCCCTTGTTTTCCATTCCTGACATTATTACTCCGGTTTTTGCCAACGAGTAGTGCCAATGTAAAATTAAATTTTGATGACATGCAAAAGACAGCGAACATCATGGTATTCGGTTCAATACATACATACGTACACACGTACATTTTTTAAACTGATCCAGACATTCATTTTCTATCGAATTAAGTTTATTGGCGGAGCGGAATGAGCGCAAAACGAAACGAAACCATGGCATCGATTTATACATGCAAAAGTAGCCACAATTTCATTATTGTCACAAACGTCAAGTGAAAACGACAGAAAAAGTTTTTGCGTGGCGTCGTGTCGTGCCTATTTTCATTTTCATACATTTACTTGTTCCCTTCCTCTGCTCTCTAATGAAAGTTCAGGGAGAGCAAAGCACGTGTAACGAGAGAACCAGCATGATTGTGAGAACTTTCTTTGAAAAGGTGTTGCTTCCAGAAAAGCAATAGACTTTCCAAATTAGATTATAATATGCGTTTGAAGTTACTATGAATTAATGCAGTGAAAAACCTTTCAACTTTTATGTATGTAGCTCCTATAATTTTATACAATGCAAAAGTTCAAGTAAACTTGAACCTCCACTCCATTCCACTCCAGCCTGGAGGAGGACTTCCTTATGCGGATATGCCAAAAAAAACGTATGTCAATAGTTAGGTAGAGGTATACGTGCCTACCTACCTGCTGCCTGTTATAAAATATTGGTAAATTACCATTCTCGTTTGGTTTTTGTGCAATTAGAAACGTCAAACAAGCTCGTACCGAAATGGAGTAAAATGATAGATAGAGTTTTTACTTGCAATCCCTCCATTTACCTTTTTCTAAAGGGAGTAAGATGTAGTTTAGATAGTTTAAACTTGTTACCACCATCCATATACATAATATACTATAAATGTATTCCACTTCCACGCCAGTAATTAGATTCTCCCCTAATTGGGAAATGATTGAACAATAACTTTTTTTTGTGGTGAGGTCTTAATCATGTTGTTTGCTTGTGCGAATACTTAAAAATATTGATATGCAAGAATGGTCGTGACCTTAAAATTGACCTCTTCAAGTTTAAAATCGTTTTGGTATACCTCTCAAGTATCATTCCGAAGTAAGATTTCCACGTATCTATACTGTTTTAAAATATTTATGCTTGTTACAAATTTTATAGCACCTTTCAAGTTATACAACCAAATTTAAAAAAGCATCATATATGTAATTTTAGTTCTTAGAAACCTTTTAATTGAGTTGAGTGGCCAAATAATGATTTACTATTTGTGTATAGTATACAATATGGGTCATGTTCATGATGTTTTAGAGTAGGTGTGGGAATTGAGTGGGACAAAACTCAAATGTACTGCAGGTGCTCATGATTATGTTATGATGCAATGGAAGTTTTAGAAATTTGGTTACAATGTAAATTCATTCTTATTAAAAGCGATTGCATTCACACGGACGGTGACGAGGATCAGGTGTCCATAAAGTTATTATATTACTTGAAATTTGAAACAATTAAAACGGTCTGCTGTCTCGTCTTGTCTTGTCTTACTTGTCCGCCGGAACCAAATTAAGTTACGTAACTTTACTTCACAAAGTTTCATGAACTGTTTTAAGTACTAGTACCACTACCACACTGTCATGTTATCCAATCGAGAGTGTCAGTCAGTTTTGTATTTCATTTTCATTGTGCTTCAACTCAAAAGTCAAGTCAAGCAGAGGGCTCAACTCAACTTAAAAGTGTAACATTATTACGTCATCCACAAATTTAAAACAATGTCATATTTAGTTATGTTATGTGAGTACTTATGTAAAACACTGTACGTTTTCATCCCTTCCCATCCCATCACGAACTTTAGGACCAACCGGAACTAGCATATCCTAAAACTAAAAATATTATGTTATGTTATGGGATCCAAGATCAAATCCATTGTAAAGTTGCTTTTGAAGAGTTTAAAGTGTAAAGGAATAAACATGTTAAACTGTTATAAAATAAAATAAAATGCATTTAGAAAGGGAGATGAGACTCTGAGTGAGTCAAGTCAAGTGAAGGTTCATTCTATTCTTCTTCTTCTCTTTCCTTTTGCCTCATGTTCATGTCATGTCACGCCTTGTCTAGTAAAAGTCATGTCAGTTTTTAACGTAACTCAGATAAAGTTGTCAGAGCACAAGTGTCAGGTTGCGTGCTCCTTTTGGTTAACCAAGTAATTGGGAGTATGATAGAGCGTGTGACTCTATTCCGTAGTTGTTGCTGGTTGGTAGGAAGAAAGAACAAGGTGAAATGAAATACATCTATTTTTACACCTCGCATTCTACCCAACAACCTCATTGTTCCTCTAATTTACCCTGTGTTATGTTATTTTTATCATAATAGATTCATCATAATGTGCATGTGTATTGTATATATTATACTTGAGTTATATTAAGATAATATTATTTGTTATGGTCTATTAAAAATGAGATGGAGTGGAGGAATGAGCCCATAAAATATCCCATTTTGTCGTTCACTAAAAGAATGGAATAGTGTGGGAATTATTAGGTGGTTTGGCTTTGGCTTAATGAATCCCTTCAAAACAATTCCAATTCGTTGTGCCTATCACTACTTGTCATTTTAAAAACGTGAGAAAGTGTAACTATGTAATATTTCACTCCCATTTTCACTCAAGATCATATTGAAGACACCGAGATGATGTATCTACTTAAAGTTTTATTTATTTACTGAAAAATATTTCTATTAACGGCGTAAATCCTTAGCATAAAACTGTACTAACCTACTTTTATGGTTCATAAAAATATGCGTTTAGTTCAATATTCGATTCCTCTTGATTAATTATTTAATTTCCTTCCTTTTATGACACAGTCTGGAATGTAATGAAAGTTTCATTCATCGTCTTTTATATTACTGAAATATTGCCTGTTTTGCACATATCATTCATTGTATTTGTATTGATGACATGAAATGTATGTTTTATTGCCAAACTTGGATTTGGAATTTGGATTTATGTTGCATATTCCATCAAAGAACAAATTAAGATTCACTTTTTCTCCTAACAAACGTCAAACAACAAACATAAATATACTAATCCATTTTTATTCCTCACATAAAAACCTTACCAGTGACTAATAACATTTTATTGCCAATATACATAATAAAATATTGTATCGACATTCATTCCATTCATCTCAGCAGATAGATAGATCAAAGATCATGTAAGTATTGCATTGTCGTATCAAATTGAATGATATCTATTCTGTTTTGTTATCTCCCTTCGTTTACATTACAACGTCATCGTCATTCTTAAGTAATCCCTAAATCGGTTTACTCGTTAAGGGACGGATATGGGCATACAAAACATACATGGCATCCAATTAAGTCCTTCCATATAAACCTCACTCCACTCCATATTCAACGGATTAACTAGATTACATAGTTTGTTACATCTTTTTTTGATTGTCAACATAAAAAAAGATGGTGTTTATGTAATTTGTAGCAGCATCGGATCTCCTCTCATTTTCATTTCTCTCTTTATTTCTTTTGTGTCCTGTTTTTCATTGTGTTTTTATTAGCAAGGGACACACAATAAATTCGCAATACGGAAATAACGCGTGTGTACTAATAATCAACAAGAATGTATGTAGCTTCAACAGTTCATAAATAGTAAAATAGTGAAACGATGGGATTATTTTCATATCCCCAAAAACTGTCACGACGTCATCGTCATCGTCTAACGTTTGATTATGATAACAATTAGCGTCAGAGTCAAAAGAGCTCTCTTTCTATTGTGAACATTGAACATGTTGGGAATTGGAAAGGAAGAACAAATTTTTAAGAGTAAATTATAATCAACTCGTGTTGATAAATTGAGAAGAAGAAAAAAATGAAGAAAAGTTATGCATATTTAAATCTACATTAATCAGTCGTTGACTTTCCTGTGCCGGGATCAAATTGCTGGCTTTGGCTTGAATTATTTCATCATTAAGATACGAAAATGTTAAGAAATTTCACTCTCTCTCTTCCATCAGCATCTTCCTAGACGATCAAAACATTTCAGCATAAAGATGAAAGCATCATCAACATCAACACCAAACCAAACGTTTGTCACGTTGTGAAACAGGATATCAGACACAAAAATAATAGTCTCAATCTCAATCTTTTTACCATCCAACCATCAACAACAAAACTCAACAACGCCTCAAGAAATTAACATCTCATCTTAAATTCTTGAGAGGTGACCAGCAAAAGCCCTTTTGTTGGTAATATTTCTTAATTAAACTCCACTCTACGACACATTCACCTGTAGGGCTTTTTTTCGTCTTCATCATATCACTTTTGCTTTTTATAAAATATGCTCAATATGATCATGATCATTTTCATTTCGACAGAATAAAATAAAATTTCAGATAAGTATATAAAATCTAAAATCTCGACTCGACACACTTTTTGCTGCTCAAAGGGATAAAAATATTGACAAAAATACATTTGAATAAAAAGGATGAATTCTACTTGTGTCGTGTATGTCAAGCAGATTTTTACATCTGTCTGTGGTTTGGTTTGGTTTATGCGACAAAAATATACAGAATACAGCCCGCAGTTCACAATTTTTGCAGACACAGGAAATCTCTCCTCCTTTTCCCAAACATCAGCAATAAATTGGAAAACACAAATAAAAATCACGATACCAAACGCAAACCAACAACCAAAGACCACCCATATTGATTTCACTCAATTGGGAGAATTGAGAATTTCTGCTGAATAGCCAAGTGGTGCGGTATGATGCGGTGACGGTGACAGAAAAAATCATGTAGTTTCCATTCCACATCCAGCGTGTCTCAGCTATTTTTCATTCCTCATAAATATGTTTATGTGCTTGTCTTGGTTTTTTGGTCTTGTATCATATCCTATTATATTATTCCTGATTGTGAGTATGATCGCAACAAGATTGACGATGAAAATGATGCTATATCATTTCCCTCCCTTCCAAAATGTAACAAACTCTCAATACCTTTTATTTACCCTTATGTATGGCATGGGTGCTTAACAAACCCAAAAACTCTATTCAAGTTTGACAAAATTGCATTTTCCCCTGAAAATCTAAACTTGCAGTCTGTCACTTACATTTTTTTTGTGTACAGACAACAAAATCAGTGTTTCACTTGGATTTGGAGGACGATATTGATGATACTGATGATGACACAGGAGATTATAATGCATTCTTCTCATTCTTATGAATGAACTCGACTCGACTCGACTCAACTCAAGGGAAGCTTGTCACGGTGCTCTGCATATTTTGTATCGAAAACAGAGATTCACAGAGAGTTGTTGCTGAGAGGGAATCATGAGAATGAGTGAATGTTTCATAAAAATCATGCTGATTTGACAAGGAATGAATACATAGGTGCACACATCATCATCCGTTGTTGAGAGAAGTGGAGTTGGATTGGGATTACGGTGCATTACCTCAAAGAAAGGAGACAACCGACCGAGACCCAACTCCATAAAAAGGAAGGTTCTTTTTTTGCTATATTTAGCATCCACAAAAAATATTGCAATGAGAATGTGAATACCACGTATATTTGATTGTTACCTATAGGTTATAAAGATCTAGTTGATTTTCTGTGTTATTTTGAGCGTCGTCTTAAACTCACAACAATATCAGGTTGCAAGAAATATGTGGATAGAAATATTTTATGTTGTAAGTAAAGCCATAATGTATTATAATGTAATGTAATGCACTCGTGAAGAACGCATGCATTGTGCTCAGATGATGAGAGGCTGCTGAGAATCTAATTTTGAGTTGTGAATCCAATCCACTCATTCACTGATTCCATGAGGGAAATGAAGCGTGACTGACCAAATGAAGAGCGAAGAAATGGAGTAATAATGGCATAAAGCAATGGAGACAAGGCTCATCTGCGTATTTTATGGAATGTAATACTCTTTAGGTATGCACATATTATTCAAGTTCGAGAGATGTTAACAAAATGAAATATGAAACTTGGTGGTGGAGGGGAGGATGGGGTTTTCAGCTTTTAGCTAAACTCATTCTTATTTTGACTCCATGAATAGATCAGGAATTACAGCTAATGGCAAAAATGTAGATTATGTAATGAGTGCAAATTTATATTATGTTAATGGACGATTGATAATTTTATATTCGATTTACTTAAGGTTTTAAATTTACTCGACTTTTTTATGAAAACTTCCAACTACGGAACGTGGAATCTATGTGTTCTAATATTTTTTAACTTTTTAATGAAAACCTTTGTGACATCGAATTAAGTCATGTTTTTGTCAATGCTAACTTTTTCATGAAGTGCATCTTTATCTATTATTACTTACAAACCCTGAGAACGTCATTCTTCTGTGATTTTTGTTGTTGGTAGTTTTTCTTGCTGAGTCAGTTTCCGAACCAGTAAGCACGCCAAGAAAAATCTCAGAGTCATGATGAGCTAATTATTCATTTACCGAGACATCAGGTTTCAATCAGAAAAAAAGCCAAAATTAAAACGCAACTTGGAGTTAGTTTCAAAGAATCAGAATCCCAGTTAAAGTAAATTAGATTTATCGCAGCTCAAACTCAACTCTTGAAAAAAAAGTGATGAATGGAAAGTTAACCCGATGCGATCCCACAGGAGCATTTCAGATAAAACAGCAAGGCTACAATAGTTTTTCACACAGTTCAACAATTTGAGGTCAATTTAAAGGGGAAAAAATTATTTCATAATTTAAACGCTGATAAAATGAATACCAAAAATAAAATAAAATGAATTCTACTTAGATCCATATTAGCTTCATATACATATATATAAGCCCCTAGCTCTAAATGCTAGTGTCGCTCTTCAATCATTAATCATCCCACATTTTTATCATGGTTTGGTGTCGCCCTATCCTCCATAATGAACATTTAATCCATGTTATCAATGAGCAAGTATACATGCCCATTTCACAAAGTAAATACAGATTCATTCCCTTGAATATCCCTTAAAATGAATACTTTTGGTTGAGAACAGTTAATAAAGAATAAAAATAGGGGCTAATGACAACATATCGTTATTACCATCTCCCACTTTCACGAGCAACCACTCCACTCCATTCCACTGAATCGGGTAACTGGTTATTATTTTCAACTTAAACTTACAACTTGTCATTGTATCAAGTGTGTTGTGCAGTATTACAAACTACAACGTTGCCTTACATGTTATGTTATCTCATCCACAAATCCTACATCAACACAAAACACAAACCAACCCAACATACATACATTCATCCACTCTTGCTTGACACTCTAAAAAGTGATGAAAAAAGTTCACATCATTCATGCCCATTTACACATTTTCTCCTATAACAAAATGCTATATGATAACATACCACATATAAATATAACATGCAAACCGTCATGTCACCTCCTCCTACATCAAAAGCGACAAGACAAGAATAGTACACGACTCCAGATAGCTAATGATATTACACCATAATATAACACCATACTCCAGTTTCATTTATCATTTTTTTCTTTCCACTTTTCTCCTTCTGTCAAAATTTTTTTTTGTTCTTTCAAAAGAAAAAGGGTACGACGTCAACGTACAACAAACACAATAGAATACAAACTTTAGCCAGTCGTAGACGCATGAACTATTATGCTTGTGTACTGCACAACTTACACGACGATGAGCTAACAATGCTTATAATACTTAAATACAATAATGTAATATCTATTATAATTTGGTGAATAATAGGAGAGATCCATTACATTAACAGAAACTTATAATAAAAAAGAATGAGTAAAGATGTAATAGTTTTATTACAGTTTCATAGTCTTCGCTCAAGTTACTGGAATTGATGATACACTTGTCCCTTTGTCATCATCCTTTGTCATCATTTTCAAATAAAGCCTTTACATAAATTTACTAGTAGTACTGAAATGTGAAATTCTACTCGGGTGAAGTAGTACAAGTGGCATGGCACGTCATTCAGAATGATGATGCTGAACAAGAAGAGAGAGAGAGAGAGAAATTTTTATTCATTCAGTCGTTGGATGTTATGTTATGTTGAACGTTGACGACGCTAAATAAGAGATAGCACATCAAAACATTACTCAAATTTATATACTTTTGAGCTAGTTCAAAGTGAATGGATGATATGATATGATGATGAACTTTGCTTTTGCTCTAAAAAAAACTTTTGTTTCCTTTGATTACCTTACTGAACTCCCTCACTTGAAAAGTAAGTTCATTTCATAACATTTTACTAGGTTTCTACTACTCTGTTCTCCGTGTTTCCTCACACATTCCTTTTTGTCACTCCATAAATTGTTTGTTTTATGAGTGCCAGACAGTTAATAAACTTTTAATGATGGGGATATTCATTATATACTTAGTAGTAGCTGGATGTTTGGATATACCTATACCGATAGTCACGGAATGAGTGTGTTATATGAGGGAAAAACAGTTTGCAAATTTTTATTGCATGAATAAAAGCAGAATATTATTATCCTCTTTACACTCTCTCATATTTCACAAACCTTGGCATTCCTTATGCACATAAGTCCCCAAATTGGGGGAGCTGCTCAAATTAAAATGTTTTTATTCGAGTGAATTGGAGCATCTTTCTTTTGCAAAAACTCAAAGCAAAAATTCTCGGGGTCAATTAGAACATGAAAACATGAGAAGTTTACTTTAATGCATAAATTATATCGCTATCAAATATCTAACACTTCTATAAATAAACACGGAAGATTATATTATTTCAAATGACGTCAAGTATGCACACTTCAATCCAATCCAATCCACCATAATAATATTATATTATACAACTTTGTCCTTCCATCGGAAATTAGCCACACTGTTTTGTTTTATTACCTGCACAACCTGAGGGTAGGTCTACGTGGTGGTGGTATGGTGGAGCGGTGGTAGTGTGGTGTGGTAGTAGTAATAGTAAACATAATCAAAAGTCATAATTTATTAGCCCATTTCAATTTTAACATCACATCACATCACCACATTATATTACATTACCAAAAGCAGGTTAGTAGGGGCAAGCACGCAGTAAACTATCCTATTACAACTTCAACCCAAGTAACAAAGCCACTTTAAATAATCTAAATTGTAATTGTTCAGCTTCTCATTAAACTGCCAACAGACCTAAAGGCAAAAGAACCATTTCATTTCACTTTTTATAAGGACGTCAGTGTAAAGCAATTCATAAATTAATATAAGAATACGAAATACGAATACTTTCATTCAAAATGCAGAACACAGCCATTTTCTATATTACATGTATTATGCTATTATTTCATTTTTACCTATTGGCAATTTGCATTCATTCATTCACTCACTCACTCACTTTATTATTGAGTCATTTATTATCTGCGTCCCTTGAAGGTTTACTGTTTGCTTGGCTTGGCTTGGCAGTATTACTTTACTGTTACAATTCTTCAAGAAGTTACAAGAAAAGCATATCAGTTTACTCCTTTTGTTATGATATGGATTATGGATGATATCATGTACTCAATCACTTTTTTACAGCCTGAGCCAAGCCAAACTAATTCAACTCAACTCCAAAATCGTTTGGTTTTAGGCCTGGTGGCAATTCGATTGCGATGGCGATGCAGGGGAATACTTTTTGAAAAAATGTAACACAACACGACAATCTCAAAGCCATCAGCGTGGCGGCTTGCTCTCTGTAAAAGCGAAGAAGAACTAAATAATAAATATGCAATTTCTTATATAACACAATACAACACAACACAACAACTTGTCGACAAATAGGTTTTTGGTGATGATGAAAATGCATGCGTGTAAAAACAGTTTTCTGCATTTATAAGCCGAGCCACTCTACTCTAATCTCTTTAACTGGTTTGGTTTCGTTTGGGTTGATGGTTGATGTTGATGATGGGCTTGTGGCTGTTTACAGGTGTGATCTTTCAATTGGGGGAGATCACGACAAAATCACGTCTATTAATTGTTTTGCTCCAATACCTGTTTCTTAACTGTCTCCTTCTTTTGTACTTCCTTTCAAGATGTTGATGATGATGGAGACTACACCCAATTTCGTTTTCAAAAAATTATATGTATACCTACGCTCTAGCTGAGTTAAATAAGTAATAAAAAATCTTATTCTGAAAGTAAAGGTAAGGTTGGTGGTTTTTGTAGGTAGCATGCATATTTTTATTTTATAGTAAGCGCTTTGGGCGCCATATACGTATGCCATGCTGGTTTGGTTTGGCTTGGTTTGATGATGGATGGTTATGAGACTATTTTACAATTCATTCATTAATAATAATTACTCATAATTACATAATTGGAAAAACTCAATCTTCTCGGAGACAGATCTAATGTCTCCTTTAACACGATATGATGATGACTATGATGGTAGAGGAAGAATATCATATATTCATTAGCCAACAGACAACAGAGAAAGATCTAATTTTAATGAGTTGGCGTTGGAGTTGGGCACAGCGCACGTACATAACGTAACGGGAGGAGTAATTATCAGTGTTGTGGGCTGTTTAAAATAATTGAAAATGTTTAATGACCGTATTGCCCTTGCCCAAGCTATTGTTAATTCCGTGTAGTTTGGTTTGGTTTTGGTTACCTTTGTAATTTTAATGATAATAAAGGAGTTGAAGTTATGGAAAAATGATCTATGTATTTATGTTCATGTACTATGTTGCAGTATGTGTAACAATTTAAAATTGAAAGTGGTTGGTAGGAAGAACGAGTGATGGCAATAGATCCAATATTTGGCTAAATTATTTCCTCAAGCAATTAGCTAACGTTGGTCGAGATTGTAATTCATGTCACTTTGTTTCTGGTTTACTAGACTAATAATTTATTTTTGGGAGATGTGGGGGTTGATCAAATGAGATAAAGTGGGGATGACTGAGATTTTTACTTGCAAAAAAGTAGTGCAAATTGTACTGCTCATATTTTGGTGGAGATAGACGACGTTATATTTTGTTATATTTAAAAATAAAATAGTATATATTTAAAGGTTTTCGGTATGTATGAATAATCTTTTTAAGAATAAATTCATAATATTTCAAGCAGATTTCAAATACAATGTTAATCCAGAGATATAAGTTGATTGTCAGTCCAAAGTAATGATTTTACAGAAAGTTTCTCAAAAAAACTGGTAACAGTAGAACCATGTTTAAGTAGCGAAAAAGTAGAGTTCTTCAAGTATTTTTCTTTTCATGCGACATTCTCAACAGAAATCATTAGGACACTGCTGCAGGAGTACCGTTACCATACCACCACACCGTCGTCCCCGAATAAATATTGTGCACGTAACCCATTGAAAAATGACTGCTGACCGACCAAACTTCTTTCAACAAAACTTTGCTGACGTTAGTTTGTTATGTTTACGTTGTTGTACTGTTATGCTCCTACATGCGCCTATCTCTTTGAGATCTCTTGTTGACAGTTTTTTTTTTCGTACAAAAAAATAACAAATGTGAAGTTTCATCCCAATCTCCTCTCTCCCTCTCGTGTTCACCGCTCTTGTATGGTATTTTTCTGACAAAAACTTCCTTTCATACCTGAACGGTTGAGCGAAGGAAGAGAGAAGACGAGGACGAGGGGGACAATAAATTCACGAGAAAATATTTGAATTCCACCACACCACACAAAAAAACCTACACTTCACTCTTATATTATGTTATATTATGTTATGTCTCATATGTATGCATTGGGAGCAGGTTTTTTTCTTCAAAAGTTTTCAAGCATTCACCTTTTTTCAATCCTTCCGTTCGACAAGGAAATTGGCTTTTCAGCCACCATCTATCTAACAACTTAAGCTTTTTTGTCATTGGCATGGCAAGATGATGCATGCCGCATAAATAAATGTGTGAAAGGGTGCATCATATCCAAATCCAAAGGACATTTTAGCAACAAAAAATTGTGACAAAAATGTGTCAAGAGCTCGTGCTCACTTTTTGTATCTTTTTTCTAGTGTTAGCGCTCGACGCCATGCCACAAATTCTATTTTCACTAGCGTCGGCATTTCATCTCCCAAATCACAAGAAGTGAGAAGATATATACGATATACTGCTCATATTTATGTATTTTTATTTTTTTTATTATTGCAATAAGCAGATTTTGAGATGAGGATGAGGATGAGGATGGGACGGAAGAATAGAAAAAGAAAATAGGTGACAAGTGCCATGAAAAGATTTTTCACATGGGGACGACGTCATAGTCATACAGTAAAGAAAACACGCAGTATTCTTCTTTTTTTGCACATTTTATTTATGAATAGGAAAGAATGTGCGCGCATCTTCTTCTTGGTTTTGCTTAGCAAAACCGATTTGAGACCTACCCTACAGCCTACTACCAACCAAGCGACTAAACGAAATGTATTCATTTTTTTGCAAAAGGAACACGCTGCTGTCGCTGTCGCAGTGCGATTTATTTGCAATTTCGAGCATAAAAGCTGAACCTGATGACAGGTACGCTTAGCTCATATAGTGTGGTTTGGTTGTCAAACGTATGAGTAAGTTTGAAAAAAAAATAATGTTTTTGCATGATAAATCCACATTCATTTTTTTTATTATTTAAATAATCACTCAGCTTCTTATGACAAGTGACACGGATTTAAAAAATAACTTTCATTTCGTTTTTCCTCCTTTGAGAACGATGATGATGATGATGACAATCGAGCAAAATAAAGACATTTGTTAAGTTTGTCGTCGTGATAAGTGATAATAGGTGGTTTAGTTCGGTTTGTATTGAATTGAATGCATAAGCATTTACGCTTAAAGTATGTTTTGCTTTTGCCAATTCTAAATTTTACAAGACACTTCAAATATGCAAGGGAGTCGTTGAGGTTGAACAGGAATATTGTCGTGTGCTTGAATAACCAGCCAACTGACGACAAAATGGGATTTTGTCACGTCAATTAAGCTGAAAAGAGGATTTCTTTTTGGGACAGGTGAAAGAGGAAGGGAGACAACATTTAAAGATGAATATTTTAGCTGTCAATAATGTTGTCAACCTGGGTTTAATAAGTCTTTGACATTTTTTACTTTATGTTCCGAAATGAATACAAAATATTAATCCTCTTGAGTGAGTGATGTAAAGTAAAAGGAAGTGAAATCTTGTTGAAAATTTAAAATTTTCTTGTCAATTACATTACCTTCTCTCGCTCAACCTCTTAGCATTTAAATTAGTCAGCGAATCAGCACAGTTGACCCCGGAAAACTGAAAGCTGAACAGAAATATTTTTATACATATTCTTAAATGGTTTTTGATCACGCAGTTTTGCAGCTTTTATAAAGTAAATTTTTTGCAAAAAAAATGTTTTTTTTAGAGAAAATTTGATTGGGGAGAAGTTAAGTCACGATTTATCTGCCTAAAGACATTCCACGCCTGATTTTAGAATGAGCATTAAATTTGCTTTCATTTCTTGTTGATTTCTTTTCGCTTAAAAAATTGGGATTAAACGAATAGACTAACGCCTTTTAAAATATGATTTAAAATATTGGATATTAATACATGGTATTGCATTGGTATTAAGACGCCTTACAATTATATGGAAAATATCGGTTCCTTTTATTCATTTGCTATCACTTCGATTCCGTTGAATATTTTCACCTATCAAACAGCTGAATTTTATAAAATTATATTTATATCTTATGTGGCGTTTTGATTACCCATATTTTCCAATATCCCAGATTAAATATGCAACTCGTTGCCGACAGCCAACGCATAGTGTACCGAACGACATCTTGATTTTCGACTATCAAATATATTTCCTATCTTAATCATCATCATCATCATCATACTTACGTCTTGTAAACATAATTGTACAAATTTGTACCAGTTGTAGGGTCTCATTATCACTTTCTTACAACCCTTCGGAGCCGTCCTTCACTTCATCCTAGGTGGCTCAAACTTTACTTACCTACTGATCTGATCTATTATATATTATGATACGATACGACATTGCACGACTTGATCGATAAGTCGATGATCTCGATTACTGTGTCAGTTGGTTGGTGTTTCTATATCGCTTCCTTTTTTTGCATGAGCCAAAGATTATATCTCTTCTCGTCAGTTCATCATCACCACCATCATCATATCATTACATTACACATTACCAGTTCGAGTTCGGCAGGCGGAAGATTAATGGAAGGAAACGTGTCTCGTGATCCCCTTTCAAGTCAAGTCAAGTCAGATTTCATCCAAACTACTTTCACTCTCTGTCACGCACTCAAGCTCAAAACTCCGTTTCGCTCATTCATTCTCCCTCACCAAGGAGTTCTTGGAATTATGCAAAAATATAATAACCAAACCAAACCACCGCACCACCGAGCCATCATATCATGATCACGTCTCAATTGTTCATTATATCGTGCATGCATATTATGACTCCTTTAAAGAAAAAAAGAAAAGAAAATAATAAAAATGGATTTATTACAATTTTCTAAATTAAATGTGTCCCTTGATAATATTATCCGCAAAAAATATCATACATTGATTTGGAGTTTTGAGTAGCAGATTCGCAATAAAAAGATTGTGAGAGTACTTAACAACGAATTTGCAATTGTATTAGTGATACCAATAATTCATATCCAATATATTATATTAAAAATATTAAAAATATAAAATATAGCCAAATCCATGTAAATTTTGCAAGTCTCCTCGTGCAGCAGTGTAGTCGCAACCCACTGTGACTTCACTTTACTTCAACGCCACTTGGTTTTTCTTATGTAGTTTGTTTCTTAGTAGTTATATGCAAATGTAGCAAATCCACATTTCATATTGAGCATCAGCATCGTACATATTTTTTTTCGATATTTCAAAAAGGAACAATGGAATGACAGAGCTACCATTATAATCATGACGTATGTGCTAATAAAATGTAACAGATTCAGAGCAGCGCATGAAGTCGTGAAAGGTAATGAAATGAAGTTGAAGTCACAGAGAAGAAAATCATGTGCAATATTAAATATTATATTGAATATGAAGTTTGGAATGTTCAAGGCTTGTCATAACATGAAAAAGAACATAAAAAAACAACATTCAACATTGATAATAATAATCATCTTGTGTTGACCGAAAGTGGTGTGGTGTGGCAAAAAAGGTATGAATGTATATATGTATTCATCCAAATCCCATGTCTTGTCATTATTTCGATCTAGATAATAAGTGATGTGACATAAATATCGTTATTGATGTAATAAGCTTTTGTGCAATAGCAATAGCAATAAATTTTTGTGTTTTCACAATTTGTAAATTGAATTATTGGAGTTGCACGTGTAGTTTTTTCTCTTGTAAAGCTTCAGTGGCCTTATAAAATAAAGTACAAGCGTTATTGCCAAAAATCTGTGTTAAATAATAATTTAATGAAAATTCAACAATTAATGAGCGGCATTGATTTGCTACTAATTCAATTAAGGATTGATTCAAATCGCTCGGTGCGATAGAACCTTAAATTTAATAGAATTTGCGATAGAACCTTTTGTGTCTAGTTCTAAGAAGATTCTCTTGAACATTTGCATTTTAATTAAAAGGGAAGAGGTGCAAGGCTCTGAGTTGTCAGCATCTGTTTATATAATTCCGTGTAATGAAGATTGCATGACCCAAAACAAGGGATTTGTCGTGTCGTTATCTAATATGGAAGGATGCATGGAACCATTATTATTTCCAAAAGATGTACTATTTGGCAGCCAAAATGCAATGAAATATCTGCATCCTTCCGTTCCTTTGTTTGTTCCTCGTGTCTTCAAAATGTCATGCAACAAAACAAGGCAGGAATAATATGTTAATTTCTTGGTAGCTAGAGCTAGTTAGTCTTAGAATTTCTTTAATTGATTTAGTACCAACAAACACATTCATCCTTTCATGGACAGGATGCCTTTTACTGCTCAAAATGAATAGGAGGGAAATTAATGAAAAACAGATCTGAAATTGGTTTATTTTCATTTTGAAACATTGGAAATTTCAGCACAACTACTACTAAATTGACAAGATAATTACCTTGTTCGAAACGAAACCTAAAAACATATCGTTTCCTCTCTTTCCTGTGAGAGAAACATTTGGATGTGATGAATGATGTGATGATGCAAGATTTATTACAAGGTTTGAACACACAACGCCAAGTGCCAGATAAATTGGAGCAACGAGCAACCTCTAAGAAAATGACATTAAACAACAATGAAACTTACTTACTCTTTCTTACGCATATTGTTGAACTAATATACATGCATAAACTTGAAGTAAATCGTGTACAATGACTAATGACAAACAAAAAAAGAGCAAGCCATAATAATTATTCACATTAAAAAATGCACCACATTTTTTTGTCGACGTCGAGCATGAACAGTTAGTCAGGCGCAGCATCATAGTGATAACGATGAAGATAGAAAGAAGTAAGTACGCTTGTAGCAAATATTATTACATCAGTAGGAGTAGGCTAGCAATTAGAGAAAAGTCATTTGAAAAACAAAAAGATTATATATATCTCCACGTATTTTATGCCTTGTTATAAACTCTAATATTTTTATTACAACTCTTATGTGCTCATAATCTCTTCTGAAAGAGGAGGAAATGAGTATGCAGATTAAGATCAAGACAAAATCTCATTCACTACTACTCTTCTCTTGCATTGCTTGGGCTTTCTACTTTTTGGTACAATCTACAAAGTACAATGTTGAATGTCAAGAGAGTAATTTAGGAGTCATAATAAGAGCCCATGTGTAACTTATTTCTTTACGATGCTTTGCTATGCAATGCAATGCGATGAGAGCTTCATTTCATATGACACAACACAACACGACGACGATATGAAGAAGAAGACAAGCTTAAAAATATATAATTCCTTGTACAGCATCCAATTCCAATCCAGTTAGCTTTTATCATTTGAGGAAAGATTAGTTGTTGTTTGGTAGTGATACGAGTACACTTTTGAGCAGGCTTATTATTAGAACTAGAACACTTCAATCCCATTGCAATGAAGATGTAAATGCATATATGTACATAAGCTTATTAAAACTTACGATAACTATCATAATATATAAGCAAATTTGAAATCTGCTCGTTTGTCATTTGCTCCTGTTACTTCACTATCTTAAGGATCCATCTGTTTCATATTTAGGAGGGAAGAGAAGAGTCGAGTGAGCAACAAACGTATGTAATAATAATAATGAATGTTTTGATCTCTTGTTACATTATATTATGTGATCATTATTACATTTCATTGCATTACATTACAATTACAGCACTCCTTTAAACGGCTCACAAAAAAGAAGCGAGCTCATGTTATGTGATGTTATGTTATGTTGTTCCTACAAGACATCTAATAAACCTCCAAACCAAACTAGAGTAAGAGTAAGGTACGAACTACTACGAACAAGTGAGAAACTCAATCCCATATTCCCAAACAGAAAGATATACAAGGCAACAAGTGATATAAATCAGTAAAGCGAGTAATTGGGTGTCAGTTCCTGAATACTAAAACACCAAAAGGAATCTCCCCTGCTGACGAATTGGTTTTCAATATTTACAATAATTTAATTTATTAGAACGCCGTTAAATATTATTTCTTTATTTTATATATTTGACTGCTCCAGTAGATATCATTTTTTCATTTCTCTGTTCAGTAATGAAAACGTTGGCAGTAAAAAATAAAGTAATGCGTTACTTTACAGTTCTCAGTTTCTCAATGCAGTTTCGTGTTGTTATTATCGTAAATTACTGTTATATGCGAAATGAATTAAAAATGATGGCTAACTAAATGAATACACGCATGGAATGGAGTAATGACGTCGCCTTTGTTGCACAAAGGCTAAATAACTTCTCTTAACATTATTAACACATACATACGCATGGTCATCATCATCATTATCATCATTTATGAATAGTAAATGCGTTTTTGAATTGCAAGAGGACCATCAAAACTAATTATTTTTGAGCCTACATCATCCACACACTGCACAACCCAACAAAGTATTCAAGATGAAAATGAAACAACTAAACGCAACAGATGAAAAAATGTTTGATGATGGTGTGGTTTGGTGTGAGGTAAATAGACTTTCAGTTATGTATATTATGTCATCATCATGAATGCTGGTGGTATGGTGTGGTGATCTGATTCTTCTGGTTTGTCGCTACAGGGTGAAATCTAGCCCAGTTCTGTCAATCTTCCAATGTTTCTTTTAATCTTTGAGAGTTTTTTTTACATAATAAGTACAACGGCGTTCAACGTTCAATTTGAATTCTTAAATATCATCATCAGCCTGGTGGTAGAGTGGCATAATCAAATCATTACAGGTTGAATCATTGAAAATGAAAAGAAAGAGGGTAATAAATGCCATATTAACTGCATGCAAAATATCTATGTGGTCTGGTCCAACAATGGGGAATTTTTATGGGGAATTAGACCAGACCAGGAGTAGAATTAGTACAGGAGCTGCAGCTAGCTGCACCCAACACAATGCATTCTTTCTTTCTAGACCAACGTCCAAACCAGTTGTAGACAAAAAACAGAAGAACTTTTTAAAGGTTCCAAATATTTTGAATGTGCGGGTGGGTAGTAAAGATTTAAATCTATATGAATATTGCTTTTCGATGATCTGCTCAATTGGCTAAGAAAAATTTGGACCACTGCTTTGGACTGGACCCTTCAGAAAGGATGTCAAAATGTATCCTCGGGAGCGAAGGAAACACTTTTGTACGAGAACTTTTACTTTCAAGACAAAATGGCCAAAGGCATACTTAATAATTTTAATTGTGAAAGAAAAAGATCAACGGTCAAACGTCAAAGTTGAGCAACATCTGTTAAATAATGCAGATCATTATTGCATCGTGTCATTAAATAATATTCGAGGGAAATTATATTTTGGCTAATTGTGGTCGAGTAATTAGCTCAATAGTTTGGGGCAAAAATTAAGAAAATAAGCTCGTGCGAATTAAAACTATTAAAATGCCGTCGGAGATCAAAATCATACAAATCATCCAATGTCAAGCCACAAAATAAACCTTATGAATCTCCTGATCTCCTTATGAAATTACATTAGCCTCATCATCATCATATTTATTATTACGAAATGAACCGCAAACTTTTTGGCCCAGTTTCAAACGAATGCACGAGTATAATCATAATTTTATAATCAACATTACTTATTTTGAGGGCAGGTTGCTCTTATACACTTGTAACACGACGTCGACCGACCTCATGCATCTTTGATCTAACTAGCTGGTTTTGTCATAATTGCTTCAATCCCCTTTACCTTGTTGTTCTTGTTGTTGTTGTCGTTCTCGTCCTCATCTTATCGCATCGTGGAGATTAAATGAGCGTGAAAGTGAAATGAACTTTAGAAAATGAAACCTTGTCCTGCAATTTGTCATGAAATGAACATGAATGAACGACTGAACGACCGACTGTTTTTTTCTTGACTGGTTGAATTATTAATGCAGCTTACAGCTTACCCCACCCACCAACCGGCTAGTTGTTTGGATAGAAAACAAGAAAAATGTGTCCGGTGGTGAAGTAACTCGTTGGATAATTTAAACGAAATGTAAACCAAGCAAAGAAGACCTGTCTAATGATGGTGGTGATGTGATGATAAGTCAAGGTGTAACTCATTGGAGACCAGGACCAAGATCAAAAGATGAAATGACAAATAGTTCGAATGGGATTATAGTATTTTTGAAAGTGGAATAACGAATTTATTCGTTGGGTCCCTTATAATATTGCCTTTGTATTTTTATACTTGTTGTGAGGGTTATTTGTCCAGTGGGTATTTGTCTAGGGGAATATTTGTCCACGGGGATATTTGTCTGGGGGGATAATTGGCCGGGGGGATATTTGTCCAGGGGGATATTTGTCTGGGGGGATAATTGTTCGGGGGGATAATTGGTCAGGGGGATAATTGTCCGGGGGGATAATTGTTCGGGGGGATAATTGGTCAGGGGGATAATTGTCCGGGGGGATAGTGTCCTGTAACGAAATGTGACAGAAAAACGCTGTTAAAGATTTTACACTTAGTTTGTTTATTAAAACAATCTTATAGATCCAAACGATGAATCCTCTTTGTTGACAAAAGATATAGAATTCATATATGATAAATTGATATAAAAGTAAATCAATACGCTAAACATTTTCTTGCAGTTACGCATAGTTGCATGCAATCAAATATTTGACCACCTCCAACCTCTTAAAAAAATTACACCAAATAAATAAATGCAAGGATCGTATCCTGTGCTACAAATTATAATGAAATTCATGATAAGACGATTAGCAGCCGAAGTGAAAAAAAGTTGTTGAACCAGGCCCTTATTTGTAGCTGGTGTGCTAATGTAATTTTAATAAATTGTTTCAAACTACGAGCAACTACTGCTTGCTGAGTTCTCTCAAACAATTTTCATTCATGTTTATTTCTTGACAGAATAAAAACTGGATAGTTTTATAGAAAGAGTGTTGCAGCGATCTGCATCCTATGGATTGATAAATTGTAACCATGCAGCTGCAATGCAATAAGTGAATCAAGAACAAATAAATCCAAATCCAACTGCATTAAAAAATAGTGAGAATGAAATGATCTTGTAATTTGTAATGCCACGCATAAGATGTACATATTTATATATATATTCATATAAAGCAGGAGATTAAGAAGTGACCAAAACACATTTTCTTGATCTCTTGTAAAATATATGGTGCTCACGAGAGGAATGAAAGTGTCATGTTGGTGTCCATCCCATTTGTTTACAAGCTATCGTTGGGACATTTATAATTCAACTTTTTTTTCTTACATAATTTGCTGGCCTGGCTTGGCTTGGCTGGACACTCGAATTCGACTTCGAATGGACCTGCTTTTTTGATGTTTCTGTTTTAATGCAAATTTGTATTCAGACCTCTAATTTGGTTTGTACTTTGTAAATACAGCTACATAGAAAGAAGGAAACACACATCTGTTGCATTGCATTATTTGTATCTACAATCTGAAATGTATGGTTATCATCTTTAAGGCGTATTCAGGAACGCATTCGCTTCCACTCCACTATATTATGCATACGATTGATATTTATTGTTTGAAGAAGAGAGGGCACACACAGTTAATAACTTGTTTTTGTCTGGAATGCTTGCTAAGAACTGTGTGACGTTATTTATTAGATCTTCATTCCCGTTGCAAGACACGACAAGACAAGGGAAAAGGGTTAGTCACGAAAAGTTGGGATGGAAATTGTGTGAGAGATCAAAAGCCGGGAGATGGAAATATGTATATGGTGAGGATTGAATTTAAAAACAGGAAGGATAAATTTAATTCTGAACTGTACAAAGGAACAGCTAACAAATTCAAATTAAATTTTGCTAGTAGATGCAATATATTCCAAAATTGTATCTATACGACAATAAGCTTTTAACAAAAATATTATTTTTTTAGTCGACGTCGAACTACACTCTATTCTTTGCACTACTAATTTCATACATTATTTAAATAATAATATTCAACTATATCAACTTTTCGGCTTAGCAAAACAGGTGTTGACGATGATGATCATTGATTAGTAAATATGAACACACTAAAAAATAAGGTATTTTTGTTACAATGCTCATCCTAATGATCTTGATTTGATTATGATGATTACTGAAATATTAGTTTTATCATCAACGCGATCTTAAAACTTGGAAGATGAAAGATAAAGCTGAGCCCAGTTGCCTTCACATTCAAAGCGATGATAATGATATGTATCTCATCCACACCAAATCCAACATCACAAAAGATTCAACCACAACACAAGATAACGTAGACATATCATCTCCACATTCAAAAATTTCTTTTCGTCACACCCGTCATCATCCTTTTGTCTACCTTCCGACTCCGACACGGATAAACTCAACAAGCTGAACCGTGAGGTCACACTTCAATCTATTTATCAATTACCTTCATCATAATATCATATCATCTACAAACCAAAACCCAAGCCAACGAACGGACAACGCGATTGTACGTACATTGTATCAAATCATAATCTTCATGATCATCACCAGCATCGGCGCGATATCATACGGATTTTTGAAGACAAGCAGAAGCGACAGTGTGGACAGGTTGCAGCAGACAAAAGCAAAAGTGTTCGTTGAGTCCAGTCTAGATCGACAACCGAAAAAAACTAACATTATTCACGAAGAATAAAGGCCGTACGTGAATTCTTCGGCAAAGAAATTCTTTGTTCATTTTGTAATATATGCACGCATGTATTTAGTGACCTTTTCTCGATCACGGACAACAATGAAAGCCGAAAATATGGACTAAACTCTCAGGCCAGGCCAACGAACGAGCGAACGAACGCTTATGCTTTTTTGCCGTCCAACTTTTTTTCTCACTTTCAATTCAAGCGAGCGAGTGATGAAAAAATGACGATGAAGATGATGATGGCTCAAGGTATATTATGTAAACCACATAAAAGGAGGATGTTTGACGCCGACAATAGGATAGCCGATAGTGGAGTTGATGTTGATATCGTGAAATGAATAAGGTACTTCATCTCTTGCTTGCCATTTTTTCCTTCTTTCAAAAATACACTAGACTACACCGCTCA
Organism: Orchesella flavescens; assembly: GCA_964034955.1. Classification (NCBI taxonomy): domain Eukaryota; kingdom Metazoa; phylum Arthropoda; class Collembola; order Entomobryomorpha; family Orchesellidae; genus Orchesella; species Orchesella flavescens. Next base: position 24,482,923 of record OZ035958.1, on the reverse strand, counting down.
TCTCATCCTCATAAAAGGCACATTTTTACGTTCATTAGCGAGACTGGACTGGAAGATCCTGCTTTGTGGAGAATAGAAAAAATGATGGCATGATATGGTATGGTATTGTCGGACTCATTTGAAGAGGCATATACATTTCATGGATTAATAATAACAAGGATAATAATTTAATATTCACGGATACTCGAAAAAACTCAACCTCATCGGGAAAGTATTTGACGAAAGAAGATAAAAGCCATATTTTTATGAATTCCATTCCAAGTCCAACCGAACACCGACTACATTCATTTTTATAAGAAAATCACATAAACCAACATATTTTACGTGAGTAGTAGTTTCATATTTTTCAAAGGAATTCATGAGCATTCCTACATCGTAAAATGATGCATTTTACATTTACTACCAATAACATTATTATTGCTAAATCATGGTCATTTAAAATCACGCATGAGTTTAAACTTTAAACAAGGAAGGAAGAGAGTTGCTTAGACGCAGCTCCGTTTCCTACAAGATAAATAGCTAAGTATGCATCATTTCATAGCATATACATTGCATAATATGGAACATTCATTGTTTTGTTGTTTTGTGGTCTGGTCTAGTGTCTGTAGCTGTGGTAAAAAAAGGTAAACTGTGAATGATAAAGTATGATCATATCATATCATGGAGGTTTTTAAAAAATTGTTTAAGATTTGAGCTAGCAGTGGGGAGTCGCCTTGTTTGTGTAAGGATGTTGTCCGACCACATTATCGTTGTTTCAAGCCGATGACTTGTTTTCATATCATCATATTATAATACTAGAAAGGGGCCCGTTCCTGCACTAAGTGCAGGAACAATTGCATTTTTTACTGCAGCAAGCAGCATGCTGCAATAATACGCTTTACTGCTGATAAGCAGAAAGAGGTGAAAGTTGAAAAAGCACGATCACTAAATTTTATTACACAATTGGATTAATAGTAGCTAATGGTGATGGGCTCCAGACTATAAGGTCATGTCACTTACGTAGATTGTCTTATAAATCCATTGGGATAATCACGGTTGAAATTAACGATAGGGGAATCTTTAAAACTAACCTTATAACTACAAATAACAATACACCTCAGCTCTTAAACGTTTTTATTAACTCCTGAACATCTTAAAGCCAAAAGAACAAACCAAAAGGTTGATTTGTCCCTAATTTATGTGAACCTGAGTATGTAAATAGTACTTACAAACTGGCACAACAGTGAATCGATTTAGTTTAAATTCGTATCAATCATGTTAAGTGCATGAATATTTACATTTCGTTTTAACAGAAGGAATAGCCAGTCTTTTGGTCTGTTTGCCGTTTCTTCTCTCTTGTAGTCATTTTCCATAAAATGAAGTGCCAGAAGGATATTCTTTGATAAGTGTTTCTTTCACATTCTAAAATTGCATGAAATATATGGCCCACTACGCTATTAGTAAACCCTTGACGAATTTTCAGTTTTTTAAACGACCCAGAAGTAAAACTCAACCCTATCCCAATCAGATCCCGGTTTTACTATTACTATATTACTATTGTCTTATAAATCCTAATGGATTTATAAGACAATCTACATAAGTGACATGACCTTATAGTCTGGAGCCCATCGCCATTAGCTACTATTAATCCAATTGTGTATTAAAATTTAGTGATCTTGAAAAAAAGGTAAAAGAAACGGATAAATAGCAAAATTTGAGGGTCAAAACAGGAGAAGTCGCGGTGGTCTAATCTGAACCAAGCTGATTATTCTGTGGAATTGTGCCACTGAGGTAGCAATGTGGTTACGTGGGAATTTTACATAGTGTGGCAATTTGCATGGAAACAGCACGTAACCACAGTGGTTACGTGGGAATTTCACATGCATGTAACCACAAAGCTACTTCAGTAGGAGTATGGTGTCCAAGAATCAGCCAGCCATGTAGATTCTTCGCTTATGTTCTTAGAAGCTGATTATTAGTGTAAAATTGTGCCACTGAGGTAGCAATGTGGTTACGTGGGAATTTTACATAGCGTGGCAATATGCATGGAAACAGCACGTAACCACAAAGCTACTTCAGTAGGAGTATGGTGTCCAAGAATCAGCCAGACAGACAGACAGACAGACAGACAGACAGACAGGTAGATTCTTCGCTTATGTTCTTAGATTATCATATAGTCTTTTGTATTATGTAAGTTTCACCAGCTAAACACTAAATTATAATGGATTGCTATTGCTCATCGGCGTTCCGGCTTGGCAAATGGCACTTGATAAGAAAAAACATGGGGAAAACTCAAAACTCTCACACAAGTTAGTTATGAGCTGAGCTAAAGCTCAAAGTAAAATAAAGGTATTATTATTAATAATATTGTCAGTCAAAGAAGAAAGACAGTGAGGAAAGGAAGAGATGAGATGGGAAATAATGTTACTTATTATTATTATTATCATATTATGTACATATATACATACATTTTCATAATGAGCCTCCATTCCATTCCATTGGGTTTGTTTATCAGTTTTTCTTGTTGAAAAAAATTGTGATGTGATGTTATGTTATGTGAGCATGCATGGCATAATATTATATTCATATCGCTAACAAAAATCTAACAAGACGAGAGTTAGCTGAAGAGCTGATACTACAACGCCGTGGTTTGGTTGCAAACACGTAACTAAAAGGCCGCAAAATAATATAATGGTGGGATTGAATCTTAGGAAGAACGGCGTGGAAGAGTAACCAACAACCAACATTAATAATCATATGCAAAGGAAGGTAGGCAGCTAAGCAAAAAAAACAAAAGTAGTGAACTGATAGCATATTATTATCTCCTCACTGAAAAGTACATGGTTTTGGCTTAAGCCAACGATCTGTCCAAGTCCAGTGAAGAATGAAACAGGTAAATAAATGAGGATGATATTATACTACGATGATAATCAGTTCAGGAGAACTTGTGGTATTATTGTGTTGTGTGTTCTTGTTGAGAAAACAAGCTTTGTAGATTTTTTTAAAACTTGTTGCTTGTTTTGTTAAACTTAATGATCATGGTTTTGTAGCAGAGCAGATGATATGAACAAACATACATAACATAACGTCAGAGAACGTCAGTTTAGTTATGCAAAAAAGGTTGGAGACGGAGACTCTCTGATAATTCTAGGTAGCATACGGCTTGCTCGTCTCGTTGTGAGTTGTTGTGGCTGTGGTTTGGTTTTATAGTAAAAACGTTATGGCCAGACCAAGACCAACCAAGACTGCACTGCATCATCATAATAGCATGTTTGTCTATGTAGTAATTAGCAAAATTTAAGCTTCATTACAAGCTCCATGCAAATAACCTGATGGGGGTCGGGTAGCGATAGCTAGCTGAGCAGAAAAAAATGCAAAATGTTGATGGGTTGGTTTGGTTCTTGGTTCTCTTTTAGATCTGTAATGAATGATGTTACCGGACAACAAGTATAATTTAAACCTGGTTACCTTTTCCCAAGAAAATTCCAAAGGTATATGATGACAGTGAGAACTTGGTTGACTAAGCATTGCATGTAGAAGGTACACTGATGCGCTATTGCGATGCAACAAACAATATAATTGTTATGTGAATGTGAGTAATGGTAATAACTTCATGGTGTTGAGAGAGAAGAAGAGAGATAGACGATCATAATATGGAAGATGATGATGAAGGGAAGCAAGGAGCAGTCTCGTAGTTGCAGCAAGCAAGCAAGTTGCTAGTTCTTCTTTTGCCTTTTGGTTAGCTCGCGATGATGATCTTTAACGTTGCAGACGGCATCTAGAGTCATTTTTGAGTGATACAATTGTCTATGCATTATTGTCATGTATATTGTATATGCAAAAGTAATCCCAGCCAAGCCAAGATGCGTTTCTTGCAGTTTTGAACACAATAATTTCCTATGCTACAGACAGACAGTGACAAATCCTTGAGACTTTTGTCTTTGTCACTTTTTGTTAACTTGGACTGCTGCTGGTAGCAGTCTTAGATCTGATGGAAGTGGAAAGGGGAAGAGATCCGCCTTCCTTGTGTTGATTTTCGATCATGCACACTACTTTGGAAATCATGAACTTTTCCCCATCATCATCATCCAATCTACTACAATGTAAAATGCATGAAATTGAGTACAAACATAATTAAGTTTAAGTTAGTTGGAACTCGGAAGGAAGCTCGAAGCTAAAAGAAACAAAAACCAACTCATTGCATTGAAATGAAATGGGTGTGCTTGATAACTTAAACTTGCAACATAACATTTCACCAACGGCAGGTGATGCATGGCATAACGAACAGTGATTGACTTTGGAAATTATTTAAAACCTAAAATAAATAGTGCGACTGATTGATGTCATAGTCATCCTCAACCGTGGTTGGTAATTCGCAGTGGCATGGCGCTCCGAATGTCGTCACCACGTCATGTAACGTCCCCGACATAATATAAGCTATAGGAAAAGAAAAGAACATTTTAATACTTATGAGCAAGAGGAGCATTCGATGAATAGTAAAAATAACAATAACAATACAACATAACACAGACATAGACTTGGAGCACGAACTAAACCGTTTATGTATACCTAGGTGCATCCCATCTCCTCCGGGAGTGATTTCGCAAAGCGTGACCAGCACAAAAGTGGAATGGTTGCCCATTCATCTTGAAAATTTCATTCCACCAAGCCAACCCAAGCCACGACTTCTTGGAATGGAATGGGGATGTAAATTTTCTTATTATTTTACGAAATAAACTGGGTCAACAAGAGTTATATTCTGGTGTAGCGGCGTGGTAGCAACCCAAAGACGTCTTCAAAGATAAGGGAAATTGCCAAAGTAAAATTACTAAAACTGTACTCGTAATTTCGTTGCATTTACATTGAATACAATTGTAAACTTTATGATTTTCATCTTATCGTTGGTTGATAACATGTGATGCTAACAGTTACAGAAAATTATTTAGACTTTGCACTCATCCACGACATAAACAACATCTGATCTAATTGTATGAAACAAAAAAATTTGCGTACATTTAAAAAATAATAATATCGTTTAAGTCTAGCAAAATACAAAAGCACGTGGATTACATTTTTTTTCTGGAAACTGAAATTCATACTTTTTCCATGAAAATTTTCATCCCACTATCAGCCAGAACCATGCACACTTCCCCACTTCAGTTGAAACTATAACCCAAAGTAAAAAAATCTTTTACACAATCTATCAACTGGAAATGGCGGAGTTAGTTGGTGAAAGTTGTAACAGACGTGAATGATATGGATGATAGCGTGAATAAATTGTTGGAAGAAGAAGAAAACTACATAGTTTATCTCTCAGCTTGATATTATTGTATTGCAACTATGTGTTTTTTCGTAGTACTTCGAATACTTCGATCTACTCTTCTTTAGAAAAAAAACTGCTCCAAACTTTGTTCCTGTTCTGGTTCTGATCATCTGATCCATAAAAAATATAAGACTCCACTCCAAGATCCAAGACTCGAAAGAAGAAAAAAAATCGTAAAATTGGAAAAGTTTGCAAGTTTTCTTATTTTTATGCCCCAACTATCATGTGATCACATTTTACTGCACCAATATATGGATCTCCTCCTATTGTTTCGAAGAGATAAAACAATGGAATTTGCATAAAAGAATGTCCATTACACACACAACATTTGAGAGATAGATGGAATGATGATGGTGAAGAATGGACTTGGGAGGCGTAAGTAGGTATCTGGAGACTGGTGGAGTGGCGTCACAAAAGAGCAAAAAAAATTGGATTTGGAGCAAATACCTGTGAAACTAGGAGAAACTCTACTGCAAAAAATCTGATTACTTTTGTGTTCCATTCAACTAAAATAATGTTGGATGTTGTCGTCGTAGTAAACTTTTGCAAAGGATAATATTTTTATGATGCAAAACAAAGCTTTGTCTTCCAAGTTTTTCAAATGTTTTAAGCAATATGTTATGTTCCTGTCGTCAATATTCTACATGGGATCATTCATATCTTGATGTAAGAACAGAAAGGAACAGGGCATTGCCAAAAAAAGTAAAATGTAAGTACGCAAATAGGAAAGTCATTCACCAAAAAAGTTTAAGAGGATCGAACAGATCCAATTCTGAAAGTTGGCTAAACTTAAACCTAAACCTAAAGTTTTATATGGTTGGTTTGTGATACAATCCGATACGAAATAACATTACATATTGTATTCAACATTTATCCTCTGTGACGACAAAACCCTGGATCTGTGACAAAATATATTATTAGTTTTGATAGTAAGGCTGACTTGAAATTTTGTAAGTCAATTTTTCCTTGTTTTTGGATTTTGGATCATAGATATCATAACTAAAAAGAAGGAGAAAGTAATAAAATAAAATAAAATCTTGCTCCAAAATTTCTGACCATCTTCCAACTCCAACAAACAAAGTTGGGAAGGTAATAAAAACATAACATAACGAACTAGCTGTCACATGTATCTCACATGTTTTATAAATATGGAATAATATATATTTTTGTTTATTTTCTTGTTTCTTCTCTTCTCCTCTTCAAAATCCAATTTGTTCTTTCTGGAGGCAACTAACTCTTCTCTTTTCTTTAAAGAAATTATGCTTGTCTCGACTCGAGGACGCTCTCGAGAATGTGCAAACCTTGCAATTGCATTGCTGAAGAGGAACGAAAAACGTAGAGTAGACGAAGAAGAAGTTTCATCAACCATATATTTTGTGTCTTCTCTTTTGAATTGAAAAATAACTTCACATTTCTCATGTGCATTTCATGCATAATAGTTTATAATGTAATATGTAGAATGTAATGCATTCTTGTTCACCATCCTTGTTTTTATTGACTTGCAAAGAATTGTTTGCTTGCACTCACATAAGTGGCTAGATAAGCTGTAGTAAATTGTAGCAAGGTTGTTCATGCGGAAAGTCTCTCTTATTTCTTTCTTTATGCATCATTATAACCAGTAGCGATGTTGATGCCATGCCAGTCTTGAGTCTTGAGTCTCCCTTAAGTTTTATATGCCAATGCCAAGCCAAAGTATCCAGCTGCTTTTTTGGCTCATTCATGCTAACTTTAACTCGTTGAGTACTTGAGACTTTGAGAGTTGAGGAGTAGAAAACATGCTAAGCTAAAGTTGCTCTCCGAGAAAATAGTCATACTTTTTAAGAAATCTTTTAGCAACGGGATTTTATATGGAATTGAAACTGGCAACTAAACCATATTTATTATGTATCAAGAAATGATACCATGTAACGTATAACAAACATCCCCAACAACTGTGTGCAAGAGATGAGGTGGAGTAAGCTGCTTTGAGGAGAGGAAGAAGCAGAAGAAGAAGAAGAAGAAAACGATGAGCGATAGATAAGAAGATTACATACTGAGTCTTCTTCTTGTTGGGTAAGAGTTAAGTTGGAAACAAGAACAAACAAAAAGTATAAGTAGTTATGTGTATGTGTACTTATTTTACATGGATGGAGATGGAAGTCAACACAAGTGTAGTCTCTAAATTCATTCCACGCTTCAGTAGAATCTAATGACTTTTGTGTCGCCTTCAATTTCCGGATATTTATTTATTCACGTATGTATCTTCCATTCTCATCTCGAATACTTTTTGTACTCTCTCTAACTCTCTTTCTTTAGACAAAGAAAGAACTTATTTCTTTCAAAGAAGAATGTTTATCATTATTTGCTATCTCATAGTGACTTGACTTGAGTTGTTGAGAAATAACAAAAGTTTTGCAACGTTAGCTATTTTTCCCTTGAATTGAATTGAAACAGTTTAGGTGAATGCAAAGGTTTAACATTGCAGTATTTAAATTCATGTATAAAAACACAACTTAGTCGAATATCATAAAAGAAAAATAGATTCATCACCAACATCATCAACGTGCATACATAAAAACTTATTCATAATTATAACGCCGATAAGAAGTATATATATTTTTTTTTAAATTGAACGATCAGTAGGTAGTTGGCGTTTCCACGTCCATGTGTTGTAGCATAATATAATGTGATGATCCATCAACTTCATCCATCTTGCATCATATCAGATTTTACAAAATGATCAGTTAACCTAAATCCAAGTCACCAATCCATCTGCATCAATCAGCCACATAGTGACGACTACACAGAAAATGCAAGGCGGTAGGTTATAACATGATCAGAAACTGACTAATATAATATTAGTACGTGTCTTCCTCCTCTGAACAAATTTTAGGGGATGGATAGATATATTTCTAGGAACGTAAAAGAAAAACTAACAAATATGAAAATTGCGTGAATGACGGATTATTAAAGATGACTCATTTTTTGGGGAAAATGGCAATCAGAATCAGCATCAACCCGATGCGATGATGAGCTAATAGATAATGAGGAATTTTTCTGGGGAAATGTTTAACGCTCTACCATGTAGGTTTTGCTAAGTATGTGTAAATGTAAAGAGGGAGGGATTGAGAGTGAGTGAGTACTCGGATTTTTAGGGAAACGTCATGTCATATCATCAACATCAAAGCATGCATGAATGAGCTGCTAGCCAGCTTGTCACGCTCTTTGTTGTGCCAAGAATGTGAAGAGTGGAGTGGAGTGGATTGGATTGAATAAGCTAAGCTATGATTTTTGCTCTGGCTCTTCTGAAGCAAGTATTGTATTGCCAGAAGGTTTGGCTCGGCCTTTTGAGGGAACCCGAAACACGGCAACAGTTGTTAATTAATATGTTCAACTTTTGATCTTCTACCTATCCATCATCTCCTCGTTAAAAGTGGATGGATGGGCAATCGCATCATCAAGTAAATTGAGTTTTAGGGTTGGTTTAATTTGTTTGTTGAGAAGTTGTGGGCATTTTTAAGGTAAAAATTGCAAGGAGTACTTGTAAGTTCATCGATACCCATAATTAAACAAAGCACCCCCCACGCTATATACTTGTTTGTTGTTTCTCTTTATTCGCCTTCAACTAAATTAAAAGCTTGTGAATAATGAGATTCGTAGGATTTTTACAAAAAAGTAATCTGAATCATCAAGTTTTTGAGGTACATATGGTAGGTACCAATACGAATAAATGTACATAATAAATTTTGTTAATTTCTGAAACTTATTTTGGGAAAATGGAACGCATTCTAATTATCGTTTTAGAGATTCTAATTTACTCAGGTTGGAACAGAGAAAACAGAATGTTGTATCTATGTGTCAACATAATTAAATGTTTCGTGACATATATAACACGAGTGTCAATGTACAACATATTGTAATGCTACACAAAAATTGAACTACAGAATTTTGTTGCACGACACTGACCCCTTTCTTACTTTTGCCAGTAAAAAGCCACAATTGAGTAAACTGTACCAAGTTAATTTGCTGTGTTTACACATATCTGAATTTTGTACACAAAAATATATGTATTAAGCATAAAATTGCGAACGTTGAACGTGTCATCCACTCTCTGCTCTTTAATGTAATGCAAATGCAAATGATAAGAAAACAGACATACATACAAATTTGTACAATATAAACGCACGTATTTTTGGGTAGTTCTTAATCAGTGTACCTTGAAATGAAGTGGATCAACTTTTTTATCCATTTAATGGATCATGGGGAAAATATACTCAATACAAATCCAATTGGGAAAACCAATTAGTCTCATGAATTGAGGACGTTTACATCATTGCATCAGCAAGATTTTTCACCTGGAGATTTTAATTAAATTTTATCGCTAATCGCTCTTTGTGTATGTATATCAAGGTTCAGACAGCTCAAACACAATAATTATTTAATGATGACAGTATAATATGCTCATGCTTGGTGGAATGAAATTTCCAGATCCAGAATTATCTGAGACCTTCGTCACGTAATATTCCAGTCCAATGCTTTGAAGCATGTGCAGGCTTTAACTTTTTTGAGAAAAACTCTTATCGTTTCAATGCTGAAAATCGATAAGCTCATAATAATATAATTCATATTAACATTATTTTGATTGGAATTACGATTGATATTGATGACCGCGACAAGTCAAAAGACAATAAAGCTATAAAAGAACAAATTTCCCCGTCTGACCCAACAGTTGCTAAATTTTGTGCACCCATTTCATACACAACAAAACCATGAAGCTTATGATCGTCCTCGTCACCTGTGGCCTTTTGGCTGCAGTCAGCGGTAAGAAAATTTTCATTTTTTTAAGTTAAGAAAATTTAACAATTTAACAATATTTTTAATGTTTAGATGGTAAATTATTTTACAAATTTTAGCCCTTCCCCGCCCACTGAACCCAAGGAAAAGCTATGGCACCATGGTAAGAGTTTAGTAAAGAAATTACAGGGAAAGATAAAATTGTGTGAATAATAAAATAAACTCTTCATAAAATCGTTAGATTGTCGGAGGAGAACCAGCAGTTCAGGGAGAGCTCCCTTACCAGCTTTCTCTTCGCTCATCTAACTCTCACATTTGTGGAGGTTCCGTCATTCTTGTTGGTGATACGCAAGTAGCCATCACCGCTGCTCACTGTGTAGACAGTGGAAGCCCCAGTGGTTTTACCGTTATTGCTGGAGATGTTAAGCGAAGTGACACCACCGGAGGAGAGCAAAGGCGTCAAGTTACCCGAATCATTGTCCATGAAGAGTATGATGGCTGGACCAATACGAATGACATTGCTCTTCTTACCATTGATCAACCTTTTGACCTCAATGAAAATGTTTCTGTTATTCCACTTCCAACCCAAGGACAACAGACAGAAGGAGATGTTTTGGTAAGTGGATGGGGAACCCTTCAGAGCGGTGGCTCACTTCCTGATGTTCTTCAAAAGGTTACAATCCCAGTTGTCAATGATGCGACTTGCCAGGAAAATTATCCTAATGAGGTTATTGCACCTTCCATGCTTTGTGCTGGACTTCCCCAAGGTGGCAAGGTAATTTTTTTTATTATTTTAAACTTTTAAAAATTAAAAATACTATATTTTAGAAAATAATTTTTTATTAAATAAATAAATTTATTTTATTCTACAAAAATATAGGATTCTTGCCAAGGTAACTAAAATTCTGAATATAAAGCAAATCTAAGATGTTTTATTCAAAATTAAAACTAAATCCCTTTTAATAATCATTTTACAGGAGATTCTGGTGGCCCACTTCGTGCCGTTGAAGGTGGATACTTGGCCGGTTTGGTCTCATGGGGTTATGTAAGTGCCAATTTAATAAAAAATAATTATTTTATGACTATATCGCTAGTTTTGAATATTTATTTTCATGTTTATTTTGTTAATTTTTAAAAGGGTTGTGCCGCCGCGGGCTACCCAGGTAAACGGCATTTTAATTGCTTAATATTAACATTTTTATAAATATTTTAATTCCAAAAATTTAATGTTTTTTGTGAAAAAAGATAATCAAATTTTTTTAATTGCTTTCCAGGTGTCAACACTGAAGTCAGTGCTTTCGTTGACTGGATTGGGGATCAAGTTCGCAAGTTGTAAATTATTATTGTGATATTATTATGATTGATTTGTCTGTATAGTTAATAAGTTTCTTATTCGCAAAGAAATAAAATCTGAGTAAACATCTAAGCGAAAATCCTCTTTTGTTCTCATGAACTTTTCATTATGACTTTCTTTTTGCATTGAAATATTACTGACATATATATAAATAGATTGAAATTTGTTATAAAAATAATTTAATCACAGCCGTAATTCGTGTTACATATCATCATCAAGGTCACAAGATCACACGAGGAGAAAACGTGAAAATTATTCATTGTATACAACTTTTTTTTGTGACCAAAGTTTATCAATAGACCTTGACACAAATGCACTCAACACAATTCAGGTGTTTATTGAAATGGATCACCAACGTTTTAGGTGCAAAAAAAGTTATCCTGCTGTTACGTCTGTCAAAGTTGGTTTATTGTTCAACAAAATTTATCATGAATTGATTTGATTATGTATTTTTTACAAAATGTACAGGGACACGACAAGTTGACGCAGAGACTGTTGTATACAAAAGATAAAATTATCAACAAGGTGACTGTGACACCAGACCAGACCTAGCAATAGCAATACACCTCAAAAGTATAGAGTTACAGTGAAATCAACTATCAAATAAACGCAAAATGCAGTGCCAAATTTAAAATCAATATCAAGACTTCCAATTCAACTGTCACACAACAATAGTGAGGAAGGAAACGAATCTAAATTTTAATGCTTTACTAAAATTCGTAGCAGTTTTAATTTTGGCGTTGATTTCTGACAAATTAAATATTTAAGGTTTCTGACAAAATATTAAATTTGAGATAGCATCGGAGTAGAGTAGAGGTAATGAAAACCAGTGTTTCAGAAAGTGCCCTTGTATAAAAAAATGTACAATGGTTCATCCCATGAAACATCAGACATCCTATGGATATGCATAAACACGTCTATTCATGGAGGTTATGGATAATCCTCACAGGGATATCCTAAGAACATCCAAAGCACCATGAAAAAAGACTTCATATTTTCATTTTAGCACATCCAGCAAAATATCATCCAGAACACATCCATTGGATGTCCATACTTGCGATTTTGTGCTAACCAATCAAAACAGGCTTGTGCTTTCTTATATTCCGTGGAAATTACGAGAATGAAGGACTGCAAAACCTGATGTTCATGTACATAAATGATTGATCACGCATTGCTTACAGGTGATGTTGGTTGAAGTGTGAAAGGATATTAATTGATAGTTAAAGTAGTTTCGTGAAAGTAAACAGCTCTCAGGATGAAGACAAAAGGTAAGCTGGTTAACGTAGCGTATTTACTGATACTATTAACTACAAAATATTATTATTGATTGAGGTATAATATCATTTTGATGTGTGAACAATTAACTATATTTCAGCTGTGGTTACATGACGAGAGTTAGGAAGTTATGTATCGTGGAGGTGATGCCTTGCGGGAAGTGATGGACAAGCCGTTGGAAGAGGGTACTGATGACTGACTGGATTCGATGATATACTTTCAAGAATTACCACATGCAGGTAATATTTAAGTTACAATAATTATATGCTATTTGACTTTACGCTTAGAGTGACTATAATTATGTGATTTGATACATTATCTTGTATTTTTATGAATCCAGATTGGACACTGATAGCTTCAAAAGGACCATAGCAAAACACCATCGAAAAGACGCCAGCGAGTTGTTAACTAATCTATTATGTATTGTGTATTTATTTTTGTTTCTTGTGACTTTTAAATATATTAAAATGATGTTTAAAGTTACGTATATTGTCCTATGAATGATTTATTTATAGTAGTAGTCATCTGTCAATAACATCCATAAGACATCCAAATGGTATCCGCATACTGACATTCGCATCCTACTAAGACGTCTTATGGATATCAATTGGATCATCCATTGGTACGTCGTATATGACATAAAAAAACGAAATAGGTCCATGCATTAGATGTCTATAGGAGGTACGTAGACATTGTACAGACGTCATTGGGATGTTTGCATGTCGGGACAAATGTGTCTTATGGATATCCATAGGATGTATTCATGTTACTTGGGATTAGGCTAATGGACAAATGTTGTCGTTGTTGTATTAATGCTGCCGTGGTTTCTCTGTTATTATTTACTGCTCACGTTGTACCTTAGTAGCCTAGCTTAGCATAGCCTAGCTTGCATTACATAAAACCGAACAACCCTGTAACTTATCTCCCTTCAGGATACATATATTTTATATTTAAAAATCTTTTATATGACTCACAACTCATGCATGCTCCATGATGAAGCAGATCATAAACGTTTGTCTCTAAAAACAAAATATTTTTTTCTAACCCTTTTTCCCTTGGCCTTGGCCATTGTCAATTGTGTGAAGAAACTCGTTTTTTTGTCATTTGTTTCAATAAAAAAATGTATCCAAACCTCCAATGGATTTTTACAGTGTCGCTTTATCACAAAAGAATACTTCTAATACTTCATTTTGTATCTTTCCTATCAGGAAGGGCCTTTCAACAACGCTTTATCAGAAAAGTGTGCTTGTTTGTTTGTGCTCTCATACTTTTTTAACCACTCCAGCTCAGCAGACACAGACAGACACCGATGATGATGATACCGACACAGACTGTCCTGTTGGTGGCCTTTGATTTCAATCCGAGTTTATGTGTAAAGGTTTCAGATTAAACAAATGTACATTGGTTCCTCATCAACGGGAATGACAATAAAAGTGTTAATTTGTGATGTTGACAAGGGTAAAATAAAAAATTATACATACGTTGTGCTTATATCTCGGTGGGTGGCCACTTTAGACCTTTGATAAGTTGAGTAGAGTGCCTTTGGCCTAAATTTGATTCCAGTTAGAGTTTAAGCGAGTAAATCAATAGTATTTGCGCCGCATAAACAAAACATTTTTAGAAACCGATTTACTTTGCAGTTTTTCACTCTCTTTTTGAAATGGAAATGGAAACAAAAACCAAACATGCAAAACTTTTCTAACTATAAAAGATTGAAAGCTGAAAATTACCCGATTTTTTCTCTCTTGAATGGAACAAACTTTTTAATAGTAGTTCTTGGCTCAGCATGTGTGAACAAAATAAGAGGCTGAAATTAAGAACGAAATGCATTTTTAACAGTTTTAATCGTTTAATTGCATGTTACGTGAGTTTCTTAGTGCCAAGATATTGGTGCAAACGCGTAATTTTGGAGGATGGAGAGGCACTTCTGGCACTTGCTTTAAAAAATGGGCACATGAAAAGAAATCACTAACGTAAATAAATAAATACTACGTATTATAAAAATCCTGCGACATGCCTTGTGTGAAATATATACCTCGTTCGTCACTTTGTACCTACTTCTCTTTTTTTTGCGTTACGTTAAGTTTTTGGGGGACATTCTTATCAAGCTCTTGCCCTAATTAACAACTAACTAAATAGAGTATCAAATGACATTTAATGGGAGCCAAACTCTTTGTTGATAGGAAGAAAAACATTTTGAGCAGGAACTAATGACCATATTACATCATGAGATTAATACAGATAATGGGATAAATGGTACGTGGCATAAAAATAAGACATATGTTGGCGTTGGCATGCATTGCATATTGTATTTTACATTTGGTTTTAAAAAAAAGTCTGCACTAAATTGAGTGACTAAAAAACTCAACTTCCTTGTTTGTGTTTGTTTTGTGTGCTAACAAGGCTGACATCTGGGTAATTACAAGGGAAAAGAAGTGAAATTGACGTTTTTCACAAAAGGTAAAACGCGAATCTGTCCCCAATTAAAGTACTTTGAACTACAGGTGGGAAACGGTTAATGGTTAATTGGCATTGGCAGCCGCCTACGCATCATCAAACCTTACAAAACAAATATTATGCTTGAGTCCCACGTCCAAATACAAATTCTGTTTTTTATATTTTTCCATGAAAACTGCGTGACTCATCTCAAAATTGAGTACGTGTGCTGTGTGCTTTCTCTTCACAAAAGAAGCTAACAACTAGCATGGTATGGCTCACTACCGATATAATAATTCCAGGATAAAAAATAATAATCCTGTTATCATTCCTCAGATTCAGATCAAACCCAAAAAAAAGTCTGTAGGCCTTTAGAAACATCAACATCCTTACATTCACATCACATCACCCTTCCTCTGAGGCAAAAAAACAACCCTCGAAACTTGGCATTTGGCATCACTTCACATTACATCATGTGATCAGCTACTTTGTAGCTTTTGGGCATTGTTACTTTTACTTTTACCACCCCAACAACCTACTCCAAAAAACTACTCCCACAATGCATCTTGTATGTAAATGTTATGTGTAACAATGATAATAATGTTAATGCAATGTTGAATCGTTGAATGTACATCAACCATCAACCAACCCAAACGTAGCTCATTGTTGTAGATCCTAATCCAGCTTGAAAAAAAGTGACAGTAAGTAGACAGCCAGCAGTGGGTCATGTTAAAAAACACTAAGCTAAGCCAACATCCAACATCACCAGAAGCTAAACGCATTTTTTGAACATGGACATACAAATACATTTTGTCATCCTTTTGTAACCATTTGAATGCATGCGTAACGAGTTTTGATCATGATCCATCCTTCAGTTCTTTGGTGATTCTTTTAATGGTGAATTATAACAAGCTAAAATAGCCCTAATGTGCGTACTAAAACCAAACCAAACCAGGGAGCGAAAAAAAGTACTCCTCTCTCTCTCTATTCTCCATCTCATCTCATTTAGCATTATCCTTTTTTGAATAACATCCATTAAGCTTGTCCATATCATTATCAAAAAAGAAAAACTAAAATGAAGGACAGTGACAATGCAATGCAACCAAACCGAGAATGGAATGGAGTACGCTAGTAGCCACCTAATGTACTCTTTCCATTCCATTCCAGTTTCTGTGCTCCAGGCAATACTGCTGCTGCACATTGACGACGACATGACTGTAAATGTCGAACATATTTGATATTGTATATAATAATATATAAAAAACGAAATTATCCACTTTTATCATCCAAAGCACCCCCCTTGAATTATCTATCTGTTTTGATAAAATGTATCAAATCTTATTTCGTTTCTGTTTTTTATACATATATTTTTTCTCTGTACATCCAACAATCCAACATTCAACCCTGCGAGCGGTACTTACCGTTGCGGAGAAGCTGTCTCTTTTTATTCTGAAAGAGAGAGAGGAAACATCATCCCATTCCCTTTTTCTTCTTCCCAGTTGTTGTTTGGAACGGCAAACGGGCCAAACACTGACTGAACCAATTGCATTTTATATTACTATTACTGCACTCAACTTTGTAATATCATCAGCATCTTCCAGCGCACCTAAATAATAAGAAAAGTACATAAGTAATGCAGAGTATACATCCGAGAGAACAAAAATGGTTATGTTTATAATATAAAAGAGAGAAAAAAAATTCCGTTTATTCCAGATGTCATTTGAAGATAGTGAACTCCTAAAGCTTCACATTAAAAAGATAGGGAAACTACTGCACATTTTTCCTGAAGTTGATGTTGATGACGATCATGATGACAATTTCGTAAGCTGGGCTGTTAGTAGGAGTGAAAGCGTGTGGTGTGTGTGGTAGGTAGTAGGTAGAAGTAGTGTAGTGTGCAACTTTGAAATAGGAAGAAGGGCAATAAGGAAAGGAAATATGGATAAAAGAGGACATGAACAAAATTTATTGGGAGTAATGGAAGGGGGTTGATTTTTTGGCAGAAAATGAGGGTATCTAATCCACCACGTAGACTTGCATTCACGTACAAACGCTCATTCTACCTTTGTAGGGGATGATATGAATGATGTAATGTGAAGCAGAAAAAATACGGAAAGGAAAAAGAAAATACAACTTTTTTTATTTAGACTTTGTGTGAGGTTCACGTCATCAAAATATTTTGTATGTTGTTTCGCTTTCGCTTTTCGGAAGGTAAAAGGTTTTTTCTTGTAAAACTCTAACGCCGTTGATTATGCTGGTGGTGTTAAAGTTAGAGTTCAAATATATGAGCCACCCAACAAATAAATTTGACGACCTGTATCGGTTTTACAACTTTAGGAGAAATGATTATGTCACAGGTTCATCTGCCACTGCCGCTATAAAATTCCAAAAAATACCATCATCATCGTCACTTCTTTTTGTTCATCATCAGAGAAAAAATATAAATATAGCATGAGAATTTCAGTTTGAGAGAAACAATAAAAAGAGACAAACAAGTTGAGTAATAGGAAGAATGAGCTAAACAGCAAGGGAAAAACAAGACCAAGTTACCCTTCTCGTACATCGTATAACTAACTATATTTTCACCTAAACTCCCTCATAAGAAACATATTGGATTTAAAATAGAAGAGATGGAAAGGGGGGAGAGTGTGGATTCATTTGTCGTTCATCGTTCCTATCGTTGTATTGCTTTGGTGCGTTGGGCTTAATAATTTTAAAGTTTGAATATTAAGAAGAATTTGTTAATCTCCGCTGGGAGTTTGTCCATCAGTTGCTAATGATCCGTTGAGAATTCACTCTGCCCTTCTTTTCATCCCTTTTCCTCTTCATCATTCATTCCCACTTCCTATTTTATTTTCCCCTTTTTCTTTTCATGCTTAAGCGACACGCCGGGAATGGAACTCTGACAAGTTTTTCTGCTGGTATACAAGTACAACTCAGGAGCAGGATCACCAACATGACTTGCAAGTCTTGCAATATGTTTCTGTTTTAAAATTCTTGGAGCAGAAATTATTAGAAAGAAATGTGCTTTCTTCGGCGTAGAGCTAATGCTGATGATGTTCACTCGTTCGTTCGTTCCCTCATTTAAACACATGACTATAAAGCGGCAGTCGAAGTCGACTCGTTTCACCTTCATATAATTTGTTATGTATTCAAAGCACATGATGATGATCAGAGAGTGACACTCAACCAGAAATGAGTGCACTCTTCTCCTCCATAATAATATATAAAAATATAAACAAGCATGGAGGTATGAAGTGTGCATATATTTACCTTTTCCTTCCACTTTTAATTTTCCAAAAAATGATAAGGGTAATAAAACGGATGGTTTACTAACTCTATTTTACGGGACATTAGACAAAATTTAGGGCTGAAGCTATTTTTCTGAAGACCTTTTTATTGTCTCCTTTTTAAAATGGGAGTTTTTGTTTTTACTTTCATGCTGCTGGAGAAGAGCACGAGAGAACACATTATGTAATTTGTCAGTGAATATAAAACTTCCATATTTGTATGGGTTTTTACTCTAGCAGTTGAATAATGGGGTCTCACAGTGCTTTGTGAGTTAAAAATTTCGGACATGGGGTACTAGCTCTTAGCCGAGATAAAATGACACAGAATGCAAAAAACCCCATGTCAAAATTCAAATGCTGGCCGGAGTTATGGGACTGTTTGTGGACGTAGTTTTCGGGTTGCGTGGGCGTTTATATTTTTAAAAAAAGTTGTTTAAAAAGAAGACAGTTAAGTTTTCAGTTCAATTTCTTGCATACAATAATTTGTTGACATGGATGGCACATAATAGAAAAAAAATTAGCCGCCTAACATGTTACCTGTATGAGAAATTTAATTTAATTGATTTTTCGAAATTAATTTTTTTAACGAATGTCCTGATACATATGCCTAAGTTAGTAGTCGTGGAGTGTACTTCAGAATGTCCTCTACAAGCCACAAAAAAAATCTTAGGCATAACCCCCAGGACATCCGAGATATCTTAAATTGAAGATACACAGGTAAATTCCAATTAAGTATTACGCAATCGGTGAGCAGGGATGGCCAATTTGCCTACATAACAAATATTATATCAAATTAACTAAAGTTATACGACGTAAATTGACCAACGATGGTTCATACTAGTATACTATAGGGTAATATGTTTTTTCTCCACTGTCCAGTACTCAAAGTCCACTTTAATTTGATGTTAAATTTATTATGTAGGCAAATTGGCCATCCCTGCTCACCGATTGCGTAATACTTAATTGGAATTTACCTGTGTATCTTCAATTTAAGATATCTCGGATGTCCTGGGGGTTATGCCTAAGATTTTTTTGTGGCTTGTAGAGGACATCCTGAAGTACACTCCACGACTACTAACTTAGGCATATGTATCAGGACATTCGTTAAAAAAATTAATTTCGAAAAATCAATTAAATTAAATTTCTCATACAGGTAACATGTTAGGCGGCTAATTTTTTTTCTATTATGTGCCACCCATGTCAACAAATTATTGTATGCAAGAAATTGAACTGAAAACTTAACTGTCTTCTTTTTAAACAACTTTTTTTAAAAATATAAACGCCCACGCAACCCTAAAACTACGTCCACAAACAGTCCCATAACTCCGGCCAGCATTTGAATTTTGACATGGGGTTTTTTGCATTCTGTGTCATTTTATCTCTGCTAAGAGCTAGTACCCCATGTCCGAAATTTTTAACTCACAAAGCACTGTGGGTCTTGGTCTTGCATAATGCTGATTTTAATCCATCACATCAGGTCTTTGTAAAATTTATTTTTTGAGAGGAAAGAGCTCCAGTTGAATGTTGAATGTGTGAAAAATATTAATCTAAAAATGAAATCATTAGACAACTAATGTTGTATGTTGTTGATCTTTCTAGAAGATATTTGAGTATAGTTTCACCACAGGAAATTAAATGAAACTCTATCATTCACGATGAATTAATATTTTTCCTGAGTATTATTTGGTGACATCATCATCATATCATCATGCATCTCATCCGCAACAAAACCAAACTCATTTTTCATTGTCATTTGTTAATCTAGATGTAACTCAACTACTGGTTTAGTCTGGTTAACCCCTGTTTTTACTCTAATAATTGTATCTTCACGGTAATATTATCCTACATACATTGTAGTTTAAATTTTAAGCTGCAAATAATGAAAATGTTCAACTAAAACACCACCAAAGAGATTTTGAGTAAAGAATTCAAATTTCACACCTATTAAACATTTTATATTGGGAAAAATTATATTGCTTAAGTTGAAAGTCTATCCAAATAAAAAATATTTTTCAAAAAATGCTATTCCCATCTAGGTAACACTTGAATTTAGGTTTCTTGTATGTACGATATGTATGAGAACTGTTAGTGAACGAGTCAGCTTAAAACAATATCACTTCTTTTTTTAAATGGGGGTAGGAAATTGATGTCAACTTTTTTCGATTTAATCAAAAAGTAAAAATGATTGAGTAGTCAAAGGGTTAGCCATTAGCCAAGCCAAGTCACCAGTGACTGACTGACTGACTGACTACCGACTACTTACTATTGCCATTGCCTCGAGAAGAAATGAATGAATAGTTGATAAATAGAAGCGGATGTGCGCTTAGCATCCAAATGTCATATCTCATTCTTGTTAAAAGGACTGCACCAAAGTCCAACCCTTCTTTTCGCTCTCTCTCACTCTCTGTTTCACTCACCCAGTAAATAAAATATTAATGATAATACCGTATCGTATCGTATAAAATATGAACTTTCCCTTTCGTTTGTTTTCATCCCATTCTCTCAACTACTGATCATTCATTTACAACCACAAAGAGAAACATTGCATTTTAAATCAGTTGTATTGTAGTTGTAAACCATTTGTACACCAAATGAAGCCAAGCCACCACCGCGCCGCAATAACAACCATAAAATCCAATTCGAGTAAGAGCGATTACATTATCCAAATCCAACCTATCATTTCAAAAGGGACTTGTTAAAACAATGAGCATTTGGCTGCTTTGTTTAGGAAGTCCATCCGCAATAATAATTATTATGATGATGATAATAGTATGAAATTTGAACCCTCTGCGCCAGTTTGCCCTCTGTCCAAATCTCACAAATAATTATTATACGCAAGCAATGCAATACACACTCTCATCTACTCGCTTTTGTTTTGAGTTAACGCTCTGCGACAAAAACTCCCTCTTGATTTGATTCACATTTCCCATTCTCCTATTCAAAGTTTCACAGCAATTCACCCGATTGCCCACAAATGCATTGATGAGGCATAAAATATTCAAAACCCAGATTCATTCTCTGAAAAAGAAATCTTAGCTCATCCAACTGAAATAATGATGATTCTGATGATGATGATGACCATAAAATATGAGGTGGATCCAATTCACCCAATCCAATGCATCATCTTTCTCGCTTTTCTGTCACCCTTTCAAAATTTCGTATGATGCCGTTTGTATACGAATCCGGATCCCAATCACATTTCTACGTTTAAATTATAAATTTCAAATTTGTTTTTCCTAAATAAAAGCTTGAAGCTAGCTGCTGCTCCTGAAATGGAAAATATATCACATCATTCAAATAAACATTTAGACTGCCAACTGCCATGCCACTTCCTTGTCTTGTTAGCTAGCTTCCCAACAATGTAATACCAATGCGCATATTATTATCTTTTTTGTTTTGTTTTAGAAACGACGAATCCTTTTCAGCTTTCTCCTAGTTGTTGCGTCATCCTTGTTATTTTATTATCAACAAAAATATTATGGGTTGCATGAGCACAGGAGCACATCCCTTTTTACCTACCTTGGTTTGGTTTGGTTCGTTGAGTGACTTGAATAAAGAGTAAACGGGCCCCTCTCAATCTCCTCGACAATGAGCAGCAACAAGACGAACAACATATTATACTGCATTGCACACACACATGCCATTATAGGATCCAGTGGTGCATTCATGCAAATTCGAAGCGGCTATTGCTTGTTGTGTGTGTATGTGTCATACTTTCATATTCCTCTTCAAATTATTATCAGTTTGGTGCAAGCACAAATGTCCTGTTCCATTCTTTTGCATCTACATACACCAGGGAGAGAAGAGAACATGCATGTTTGTAAAACTTCTCATTCATATTCATAATTTCATGCATATTTAATTTTTTAACATTCCATTTCACTGAGCAACCTAACTGACTGGTAAGTACCGAGTAAGTAAAGTACATAGGATACAACATGTACCGTGTTTTTTCCACATGCGAGAATTCTCCTCGTTTTAGTCTCGCAATAATCTCCTCAGAGGATGGATATGGATTGGATGATTATGACGAGATGGAAACGAATCCCTAAGGTTTGTTTGACTGTTAAGGCTTGCTTTGGATGAGAATTTGTTTAAGAATTAGAATTATTTATAAATGAAGAGAGTGCTCGGCAGTTTGCAATGATTTCTGAATTTTAAACACACTCTCTTTTATTACTTCAAAAAGGTTACTTAAATATATTATTCCAGCAGAATATGGAAACGTAACATTTTGTGGGTATCGTGTCATTTAAACATATTGTGCAAAAACATAAAGCGACCACCCAACCGGGTAATGTTGGAAACACTTTAAAGCAGCTTTCAATGTAATGTTCCATGTTATTTATTAGTTTTATTTCCAAAAAAATCTTAAAATTACTAAAGTTAAGAGGTTGCATCGTATATGGTGAGAATATTTAATTCAAGCCAACCATAATGAATTCGAGCTTGTTTCCATTTATCCTTCATCTGTTCAATGGTTTTTAGAAATTTTGTTAGAAAATGGTTTGTTTGACATCACACAATGTAGTAAGCATTGGATTTTTTTAAATACCTATATTTAATGTTGTCATGTTCTTATCCAGAACTGGTTTTGCCTGCATTGGCAAGTCCTTCTTTCCTAATCTTTCCCCCTTTGTTATGGCCAACACATGTCTGAAAAAATTACGAACATTATAAGTTACTACAAAATTAGTGACTTTAAGTTTGACTTTAAGTTTCAACTAATTTTTAAACCTGAACAAGCATGGATACCAGGATTAACATCGTCCAAGCTTGAAGGATTAGCTTTGGTCGTAAGAAATTCATCTTAAATGGACTAATTAGTTTCTTAAAAGCTTGGTGAAGTTTACATAGTTAAATTGCAACGAAGGGAATAAATTGGAACTGGGATTTTACATAGTGTATAAGCAGCATAAGGAGTGCTTTGCGATCACTAATCACTACATCATGCAATAATCATTAAATAAATTTCTGAACTAATTAGAAACGACAAAGAACAGCTATTGGATTTTT
The DNA here is from genome assembly GCA_964034955.1 of Orchesella flavescens. Lineage (NCBI taxonomy): Eukaryota > Metazoa > Arthropoda > Collembola > Entomobryomorpha > Orchesellidae > Orchesella > Orchesella flavescens. The sequence goes on along the minus strand of OZ035958.1, from coordinate 24,459,480 downwards.
ATGTGCCCGTCCAAGTCACCATGTAAAAGTACGTTGATATTATTCCAAGTATCATTCACTGGTTACGGACGGATGGTTACCGTTTAATGAGCAAAGGCAGCAAATAAAACTTCGCCTTTTTCGGTACACCCATTATAACATAGTCTATGTATGGAATTCTTACGTTTCTTTGTACATTTTGTCGCACAATATTTTGTATGTAATGTGTGTACTTTTATAAGATTATTTTCGATTCATGGCTTTATGATAAAAAAAATTCGTTTCAAACAGTGACACATCACAATTCTCATATCCTGGGAAAAGAATGCAAACAGCGCATCCTTGGTTGCTGTTTTACTTCCGTCAACCGTTCATTTTTTGTAGGTTTCTGGATCAATTTATGAAAAATGTTGCTAATACCATTGCAGTAGTTGTGACTCGACACAGAATATGTATGTATGCAATATTTGCCCTTATTTATTTCTTGAATAATGTTACTAAAACCAACATCACTTGTCAGTAATAGTTAGCTTTCTACAGTAAGTTGAAGAACGCTGGTAAATACTCATAATGGGCTGGAAAAAGTCAGTTTTTTGGGAATAACTGAGCGGTTTTAAATGACCTTCATTCAAACAAATCAAAATCCGATGTTATTGTAAAAAGTAAATGCATACATTATAGCATAATATTACTAATAAAACGTACCTGCAATCTGCAATATAATTTACTGAACGACATCGTATCAGATTTTATAGTACCACATCAATCAAATAAAGAAATTTAATTTTATCTTAATTCTGCTTGAAATACTTTCATAAATAATTCATAAATACAAGAAGCAGAAAGTCGAATAAAACAGTGTACCCGGAGTTTCAAGGTCATTCTAACAGATTACTGTGTTATGTTTTGCAATATGATAAATAGTTGGTGTAATATCACACACGTTTACGGTGGAATTGCTGTGCAGTATTGAATTTTAGTAACTCTCATGAATGACTTCAATATAATACAACAAAATTATTGTGTTTTTATTTATTTATCGTGCTATAATTTTAATTACTTTTAAGTCACAAATTACCTTATCCCAATTCACAATGTTGCAATTATTAACGTAAATGAATGACTCATTTTACTAGAGCTGACTTTTAATTTTAATTTATGAAGAATGTGCATACATCCCAAAAATATATTACGACGATACTGTATACACTATTCAAATATAATATTAGGCAAACTTAATAGAGCAGTTGTGAACGTAATGCGGTTTAATCTTGGTTTAAAATATAGTTGATAGTTGTTGTCATGTTCTGCTTATCCTCCAGAATTGCTTTTGCCTACATTAGCCATTCCTTCTTTCCTAATTTTTGCCCCTTTGTTATGGCCAACACACGCCTGAAAAATATTACGAAAACATTTCAACGTTGTGATTGACAAAATCAGTGATTTTAAGTTTTTAATAATTTTTAAACCTGAACAAGCATAGACACCAGGACTAAAATCTTCCAAGCTTGAATTAGCTTAGGTCGTAAGAAATTCATTTTAAGTTAAAATCCAATGAATAGTTTCTTAATAGCTGGGAATGTAAATTTTGATTACTGTTGAAGAACTGGGATTTCATCTCACACAATGCTTTAACGAAATAAGGAGGTGTGCTATCACAACTATTATATCATGCAATAATCATTAACTAAATTGCTGAAATAATTAGAAACGATAAAACAATTATTTTTCCTTTATGTGCCCGTGCCAGTCACCATATAAAAGTACGTTGATATTATTCCAAGTGACTGCAAGTAGGAAAAACATGAACATGTTGAGTTATATTTTAACGACTGCTGTCTTATACGTCATAAGGTAAAAACTAATTAACTTACACTCAATATAAACTTAATGTCAATGTAAAAAATACCACTTCCAATACCTACAGGCATTTCTTTCATTTCAGCAAAAATATAGGGTAAGTGTTTGCAACTGAGATCAAGAATTTTTCGAACATCTTCTCCTATGAACCATTTATAATATTCTTCTGCCTATAAAAAATATATTATAAACAATATATTTTTCGGAGCCGGAAGCATTAAATTCTAATAAATGGCAATTTAATAATTGTATTATATATTATACCACTTTTGATGTCTTCAATGCAAAGTAAATAGCCATCCATGTTTTGTACAATTTTAATGAAAGATTCAAAGCAAAGAACCATTGACGGGTTACGAGATTGTACATGAAATAGGACATGGTGATAATATTTGCCATTAACAGAGCTGGTAGGAATGAATTTGTAATTGTGTTAATGTGTTCTGATGTCACACTGAGCTCCTTGTATTCTTTGACTATATCGTCTGCAAAGTTACGACTTGTTTCCAAATTACTTCCTCTGACACAATTTCCCCATACTTTCAATTTATCTCGCAATTGTTTCGTCGAAATCCATAGAGTGATCGTAGAAAAAAGGAAACAGTCCTGAGAAAAAATAGTGAAGACTTGCTGACAAAAATCTACTGCCATTCCAGCACTACCAAATATTGTAGTTTCAAGGTCAGCGTCACTCAGAAATATTCCACCATTGTCATCGTCTTTAGTTGAATTTGTTCCTTTTCTGGAGGTGTCATTATTGAAATCTGCGGAGTCCCAAGATTCTTTTAAACCTAGAAGAAAGTTGATTTCATGCTGGGATAGTATTCCAAAAAAGGACCACGACTCAAGGCGGTCAATATATGGAAGTCCTCCAACAGTGCTAATTAACGGTATGCAAATCGTGAGCGAATATATTGAAACAACCAGAAAGTGTATCTAGATGGCATAAAATTTAGTTTTTCCATTATCAAATGAACTGTTTTCCTTTTTGCATTGCAAGTACGTGTAAGTACAAGCATATATTATTAAGCTGCTCACCAATGATGATTTCAAGGGTTTCGTGATTTCGCTCATGTCCTGAAAACGAAACAATTTCAGAAAATTTTCCTGCTTACACCACATCATCCGAAATACACATCCATCAAGTACTATTAAGCAAAATTGATAAACGAGTGCTATGTAAGAGGATGCTTTGTCCTGTTGTGAGATTTTTGGTTCAGCAATCCACCATGCCAGAGTTCTTACATTGAATATAATGTATATTATGGCCACCAAAGTTATTAAAATGCTGAGTATCTACAAGAGAACAAAGGAATCGCATTATCATCATAATGTAGAAGTGTCACATGCAAATCAAATTATATTATTGTTGCCTATCAGTCGAAGTCATTAATAGTATAGTGTAAATAAATTAAAATGTACCTTGTTTATGCAACTTGACCTTAGATTTCGATTGCAATCAACTCGGAAGGGGGACACGCCAATGTAATAATAAAAACTGAGAAATACTTCTAAAAAGTTACCACGACCAGGTTCCACACGCGAGAGAGACAAGTCATGGGTGCCATTTAATATAGTAGGCTCAACAGTTACAGCAACCAATGCTTCACCGTTCTCCCTGTTGTTTTCCAGATCAGTTGCTTCACTTTGCATTTCCATGTCGTCTGATGCAGTGTGGATTTGTCTTCGAAAACACCTGCCTCGAGTTAACGACCGCATATTTGACTATCAGTAATTTCAATTAAACAAATGAAAAACGATTGTTGAATTTAAAATTTTCAGAGCTTGAAAGAATACATGTTGAAAACAAGAACGCTTGCTTGCGTGAAATTTTGCACCGAATAGAAAGAAGGTGAAAGTACAACTAGTCACTGATCGGTTAACTTTTACCTAAGCTTTTGGGTGACATGGCAGAAGATGGTGATTCACCATCGTCGGTTATGAGCAATGTAAAATATAATGCATTGAATTCGCATATTTCTTTGTGCATTTTGTAGGAAAGTAATGCATGAAGGTATGTAATGTTTTTCTACCTAAATACTGGAATAAAGTGCTTAAAAGATTTTACATATATGTGTTTCAAACACTCTCTGAGGAATAGAATGTAAACACCGCATCGTTGGTTGCCCTTTTACTTCGGCTACCAATCCTTTGTTTTTGTAGGTTTCGGGATCAATTGATAATGGAGAAATGTAGGTAAGGGTAATACCACTGCATTAGATCAATAACTTTCTTTATAATGTTAGCTTCCGTAGTTGAAGACAGACACGTGGATATTCTTTTTAATATACATTCAACGTTTATGGCCCAAACATCCCGTTATTTGATCATGTTATTTTAAAGTACTAAAGACAACAGGTCAAATGATGTTGGAGAACTTTTTTGATGAACTGTACAAGTACAGGGGTCGAGAATTATTGAGCGGTTTTAGTTAATATTTGTAATCAAAATTTAATAATATGTTTTAAGTTTATTGCACATCATCACAGGATATAGAAATCCAATCCAACCATATGTACATTAACACGATGTGTGGAAGATATTCTACTAATATTATAGTTGACGTTAAGAAACCAGCTTGACACCGTCTGTCAAATCCGCAAAAACTGAATATAATTGCTGACTATGTAGGTGGATTGCATTTTGTCGCTTTAGTTTGGCATCATATTCTATATTACATCAAGCAGGGCTCTCTCAACTCTGGTCATAAGTTGGGGACGATCATCTATCTGATGAAGAAAAAGCTATTTTTAGTTATTTTTTTCTTCACCATTTTCCTAAAATTGGGCTGTCTGATGGGACGCAAGCATGTAAGATTAATTACTCTTCCACCTCTTCCAAATTTCCTCCCTTTTATGGTGTCCCTCTCTTTATTCTCTACCACCACCTCATCCTCCTCAAGACAATAGATGAGATGAGATCCTTCCACATCCATACTTTTCTTGTAGCAAATGAGTTGTTCTTTCCCGAAAAAAACACAGGATGCTGCCGGTGTGCATTAATGGACTGGCTAAACTATCCCCTATCGCACCAGATCCTTTTGTCAAGGCAGAGAGAGTTCCGTTACGTTACGCAATGATATTATTGTAATATATACCCTATAATTACTACAATCGATCATATAGTATTCTCCCAACAAGTCCCAAAACGAAACCAGAACCAGACCTGGATGATGCTCCTCTCAGGAAATTCTTTTGGTGGTTTGGTTTTGTTGGAAAAGTTGCGTAAGTCCGTGCATATGCGACTACTAATGGGTTTATTCATGATCAAGATGCTTATCACGAAGTAAATTGCATCTTTATTCTGCTTGCTCCAATCCGTGATTCCCTTTTCCTTTGCTTAGTTGGATCTCTTTCTCTCTAATAATTTCTAGTCAGCTGAGCTTTCCTTCTTCTTGTTCATACTTTTGAGCTACAAGTTCAAGATTTTTTTCGGGAAGTAGAAGAAAGGAGAGCTAATAGCATCTCAATAGCTTAGGTTATGCTATGCACAACCTACAAGTCGGAGTCGGAGCGAGAGAGTATCAGTATCAGCAGCAGCATGGTTGGTTTTGGTTAATGAGTGCACTACACACATACACAATGAAGAAGAATGTGACAAGTTATGTAACTTGAAAGTTGGGTGTTGGGTTGCTGGAGCTTTCTCTGAACTGAACTAAACGAGCAGCTAGTTTCCTTTCCATAAGAATGCTAAATTACAAGAAAACCCTTGTTTTTCAAGGTGTAATAATATTCCTTCTCAGACTTAGAATATGCTGTTAGGCTGTTACTATAAATATGCTCATTTTGTTGTTTGTTATCGTCGTTGTTATCATGCATTGACTAATAAGTTAAGCTTGTTCTTGTTCTTTCCCTCATGAGTTGAGTCTCACATGATGCTCAAGAAAACTTTTATACTCAGAAACGAAACGAAACCAGTTGTAGTACTTGCACTGATTCCTGATTTCATCACCACCACTTTGACTTGGGTGGGAGGGAAAAGTGCATCCTTGCAGACCTAAACTACTGAGCCTCTATATTAAAAGTTGAAGGAAGAGCTGAGCTTCTTCCCTCTTGCTAATGGGATGTATGGTGACGACGCCGTCCAAAGTTTTCCAAGTTTTGCAGATGCAGCAAGAAAGGCAACAACTTCTTACTCCTGATTATTTTCTGTACTTTCCCCATGTCTTTTGTCTTTTCCAAAAACTTGTAACAAGTTTTCTTTCTGTCTTTTTATTTCTTCCACACCAAACCAAACCAAACCACTCACTCATTCATTTTCCCTGTATAACAAAATCTTCATGTTTCCCTTCAACCTTCGTGTTCTTGTTCAGACCAGATCAGATCGTTAATAAAGATTTCTGCCAGTGGAGTTGAAGTTGAGTTGAGTAGAGTCTCAATTTTTTTCTTTTGGATCCCATCGGATAGTATAGTCATTTGTAGATGAGGAGGAGGAGGCTGAAGCCCAAAAACTCTCGATTTATATCAAAAGATGAGTAATGTGGAGTCAGATATTGGGGAGGAAGGGAAGAAGAAAGAAAGAAAGAAAGAAAGGCAATAACATACATGACGTGGATGTCCCTCTCTAAAATGCGAATGTCGAATGTATGTATCTGTTCCATTATATTACCTATTTTTTTCTGGGAACATCATGATCATGTGAGGAAATGTCATTTCCAGAAGAGTCACCGGCTGTAGATAGATATGGAAAAGGGAAAGAAAGCAATTGTAGAAAGATTCGTAGATTCATTTTATTATGAAAACCTGGCCTGGCCTGGCGGGTGAGTAATAATGCATGACACACCAAAAGAACGAAAGAAAAGCAGGCAGGGTGGCAAGAAAGTGAATGCATGTGGTTCACTTATTTTTCCCTCTTTTTTCGTGATAGTATAGCAATAAGATGTAATGTAATGTTATGTTACATACGGTAGGTAATGGCAACAAGGGAAATGGGAATATAAAGCAATAAATCTAAGAACACACACATGAAATGATATAACTGATTACAGTGACATGACACAACGGAGGACAACCTTATCATCGGATTTGTGACCGACATGAATCACCTTTACAATAAATATATATTCCTTTAAGAATAGTGAATGGGGAGTACTGGGACAAACTTTCTACAATATAGAAATTGCGTTTCGACAGATTCATATCAACATGCGAGGGTTGAGGGTGTAGCAAAAAAATTGGTGGAAAAGTGTACATAAAAATGAAATTGGTTCTGTATGACAAGGAAATTTTAGTAGATATGACAAACAAATAGAGCCTGAACTTGAACTGAAAATTTCAGGTTTTATTTAAAAAATCCTGTTTTTTAAAAATTCTTGTGTAGTGCCATTTCCTCTTTTTTTATGAAGAGCAGCAAATGCACCCAATATTATAATGTTGCATCATCGACATCGACTTTGTTGAATGAGTATGCACAATCCGTACCTTCCATTTATTTTTGATCATTGTCAACTTAAACAAAGAAATATTACAGTGTGACCCCAAGGATCTTAAGAAAGTGTTGAAGGTAAAGCCGACGACATGAAAAGTCTTTTTCTTTTAGCTTCTTGCTATGCTCTTTCCCAAATGCACTCGCTGAAAGAGCATCATCATGACATTATGTATGAAACGAAGGGAGAAAAAATGCATATCTCACAATCATATGAAGCACATCCAACATTCCCTCGCCTTCAGCTTTGTCCCATAATAAATATATTTTCAGCAATATTACAAATATAACATTCACCCTTACCTCGCCTCTCACTTCATGATTCCGTAAATGGATAGAGGGGATCATCGAGGAAGGGCAAGGACAGTCAGTAAGAAAACCCATTTCATTTGAGTTGCCTTTTGAATCTTTTGAACGCGTTTTATCTTTAGCAAGTGTCGAATTTCTCTTTTGTTTTACAAGTTCATCAAGGTATTCTTATTGTTCTTAGAAAATCAATGTCTGAGCTTTAGGAAATCCCCTATCTATGTCAGTATTTAAATAAATATAATTTTCATATTTTTATTAGTGGCGTGAAACCCATCGCATTCATGATTTTTAATATAAAATGTGTGAAATGTTATGTTTTGTTGTAGCAGTTGCTACAGATTTGAAATATTAGTATCAGATCCAAATCCTCAAAAATATAATGTAAATATGTAAAGTTTCCTTTTTATTTTCAAAACGTCAGTAGCAAAAGGTTCCCATGTTTAGATGACGGTTTAAAATATGCTGTTTTTTTTCTTTTGCTACAGCAATAACTTCAGCAAGGGAGTACTAAAATGCTAAAAGCATTGCTTAGAGGAAGAGCAATAACAATATTGTATCAATGCAATGTATTTATGTACGTAATGTGTCATAAATTTTTCAGGAATCCCCATATTTTTTCGACAAAATTGGAGAGAGAGAGAGATACTCTCTTTGGGGAATTTGCATATTATGAAATATGAACTAAAAGGGAGAGATTTCCCTTTGAATGGTGGCATGATATTATGATGGTGAGGAAAGAAAGTGAATGACTAAAAAGGTTTTGGCTTTTGCCAAACCAAAGGTTTCCCTTTTGTTGCTTCATTTCTGGTCGAGGAAAAAAGTAAAAGACTGTTACTGAAGTTGTGAAGCTGCTGCTGTTTCTTATTCTTCACAGCCTACAGCTCAGCAGACGGAGAGGAGAACAAGAACAAACCCTTTAAAAAATTACTGATTCCTGCTCTGCCTTATAAAAACTTTTGAATTCGAGACAACAGCAGCAGCATCAGCAGTGCCAAAAGCGAAGGGTTTCAACGTTTCAGGAAAATTTTCAGATTTGAATTCAAAAAAGTTCCATCAAGTTTGAGTTGGGTTCATGTTAAAAATGGACTGAACGAGATCTCCTTCAGCCAAAGCCAAGCTAAACTACCAGAAAGAACTGTACATAAATCTGTTTATTGCGTAAGATATGAATGCAACGTGTTTGGGATGGGATCGCATCCCATATCGGATGATGTGGTATGGCATGTTTTCCTTACTACTTCTTACTTATGGTCGTTTCCTCAGTCAATAAGGATCATGATCTGCATATTACGTGCAAATGCATACACATTGCGGTTTAAGACATAGACAGACACACACGCACACTCACGCATTCGAAATAAAGAAAACATAATGCATAATGATTGCGATGCAAAATAAATGTAGCTCACAAAAAATCTACTTACTGGACGGTTTACGGCTTTACTTTCTCTCCAGATGATAGCAGATGCAATGCATTGGAATGTCCATTAAATTTCTAAAGTTAAATGTTGAGGAAAGTTAAAACACTAAAGGAAGAGCATTGAAGGATGTCGTTTTCGGGGTTATAACCAAATAGGATGACATGACAATTGTTATGCTTTGTTTGATATTTGCATGATGAAATTTAAGGCGTTAGCAAATAGAAAGGGCACTTCTTTACCTTGATATAAATGAGGTGAAGATTCTTCCCGACATTATATAAATCTTTAACATTTCATGTATAGTTCATTTACAACCCTAATCAACAGGGGGCTTTGCATGAGTCGAGCCAAGAGATAGAAGAATCTGCACACAAATAAATCGAAATGTGAATGCATCCAGTGCAAATGAATGGTGCTACTCAAGGCTTTAGAGTATAGCTGGGTGCTACTGTAGATAGTTAAGTTAGCACCAGCCTTATCATAAGTTAGCTTTTGTTTATGGCTGCTCTTTTATGGTCAATTTTGCTAAAAATTATGACTTTATATAGGGCTGAAGATATCGAATACTGTTTCACATGAAGTAATAAAAACTACATCTCATGGGATTATCAAATGAAATTATCTGTAATTCTCTACCATCACTACCTTCTACTTCGCAAAGTTTTTTTATCTAACATAATGTTATTTTTATTACATTGCGATGATGTCGCATGGTATTTATTTGCCTAGAATTTTAAAGTTTTGTTTATTGTCGATTGTTCTAGGTGTCGGCTTACATAATTGAATGTGCTCGTTTTAGTTAATCTTTTTGATATAAATTTGTTTTTACTCGTATCTGCGATGTAAATGCATTCCAAATTTCCATGAAATTGAATTAAACATCAATAAATGTTTTATACTACCAACTGCCGCTGCCTGGCTAAACTAACAATAATGTAATAAACCTGGTAACACAGGAGTGTAACGAACTTGCAATTTTGGGTTTATAAAAGAAAACTGATGACATTTGACCCTATTGATAACATTCAAGATAAGCTCTCGTATCATGTATGATCTTCTTATTTGATTAGGTGTCAAATGATATGCTACACTGTATACTTACGCTTGAAAAATATGAGGGGGTATAACCTTTCCCCCACAGGGGTAACTCCAATTTGGTCCAAAATTACAATATTTGAGCTGCTCAATATAATAAATTTAATAAATTTAATAATTTTGATTTCTCAGGAAATACTGCCTACTTTTCAGTGATTTTTTTTGTCTAAACGTCGCTCTTAATATCCGCTTGCAGCTCAGCCCCTTTTAAATAACTGACAATGGAGTTTTCTAACTCTTATTAACTTTCAAACTTAGTTGTATTTTTTACACATATCATGTATAGGAAAAGTGTACATTGATACTCCAGCATACACTGAACTATTTTAGGATCGAAAAGTTCAGTGGGTCAACTATCATCTGGACCAGCTAATACTGTTATTGTGCGAGTATCTGGCTGGTCTCTAGCTCAGGTAAAATACTTACTTATTGACAGTATCACTGCTGGTACAGAGATAACGCTGATTCCTTCCCCTTTTTTGTTCTGTTTATCTGGAGTAATTTTTTTCTACTGATGCCGGTGGGTGACGGGGACGACCATGAGTGATGACACTGATGATGAATCCCAACCAATCCAACCCAAAGTAATCATTGATGAGCTGCTCAGCTCAACATTTCATGCCATATTAACTGACCGGCAAGATGAGGAAATTGCTCAAGCTTTTATTCAATTTTATGAGTTTAATGACATCCTTGCTGCTAAACAAGTTCTCATCGACGAAGGTTGCCTGGGAAAGAAGAATGTCACAAGAGGTCGAGACGATACCACTAAAAGAAGGGAAATCTTGGAAATAGTAAAGTGCATTCGTTTGAAGGACTGGAAAGGATTGAACATTCAAAGTGTGTCTCGTGCCCGCGGGCTTAGGTGACGAAATTTTAATCAGAAATGAAATTCTAATTATAAAAGAAAAATTCGCCCACATGACAGATGCTGTTGATACACTTGGGGAGGCTGTGGCAGCTGTGAAGGAATGGATATCTAAGCTAGACAATGCGGCGGAAGCAGCAAAAACAATAACCACGACAATGCAATCAGTGGCTAATACGTTATCCCTCTCAACCATCCACATCTGCACCATCATATCTTGACGTTGCCAGTCGAGCTCCGATTAGGAATCGAGTAGCGCCATTAGGTGACTCACAACCGTCTACACCGTGTGCTGATACCGATGAAGGGACAGTGGGAAGGAAGTAGAATGAGGTAGGAAAAGGAAGGAAAGGAAATAACTCCAAAGCTAAGCCAAAGCCAAAACCGAACTCAAATCCAAAGTCAAGCCAGAAGTCAAGCGAAGTAGTAGGAACCTCCTCCTCCGAATTTTTGAAGGCAGCGGAGAGGAAACGGAGAGGGACTCTCTTTGTGACAAGATGCCACCCGGACACCACCTGTGACATCTTGAAAAATGGAATTGAAGATGCAAATTCTGACTACACCTTGGGTGATATTGAGAAACTTTCCACTAAACATGATACTTACGCATCCTTTAAAGTTCACTTTAATATTGGTGAGACAAAGCTCTCAAAGTTTTTTACAGATATTTTAAGTCCGGAGCGGTGGCCGACTGGACTAATGGTCAAACCTTTTCGTGTCCCACGAAATAACCCATATCCGAGCTCATGATGAAGATAATGTCATGGAACTGACAGGGAATAAAAACTAATGGCTTGTGGCTCCAATCTATACTAAGTCAAATCAACTGTGACATCATTCTTCTGCAGGAAACTTGGTTGGATTGTTTTGAAAATTTTGTCTTGAGTCAATTTCAAGACAACAGTTATTTCAACGTGTCATCCATGCCTAGTCACAAGGTCTGCAAAGGAAGACCCTACGGGGGGACGGCATTATTGTACAAAAAGTCCTTTGTTAATGCAATTACAAGTGTTAGTAGTGACGACCCTCGCTTGACAGTTTATCACGTTTCTACGGCTGGTGGTGCGTTGTGTTTAGTGAATGTTTATCTTCCCTGCAACACAAGTGAAAATGAGGCTCTCATCACCAATTACATCAGTAAGTTGGAAGCGGTTCTTCAGGATAGTAATCATCATCATGGGTGACTTAAATCTTTCTGAGGGCACGAAAAAGTTTGAGGAATTGTCTCAAATGTACAAGGAAAATTCTTTAGACTGTGCAGATATTCGTATATTAAGCAAGGGCACATTTACATACTGCAGCAAAATTAATGGAGCCACTACATGGATTGATCATTGTATTGCGACACGTGGACTCATTAATAATGCTACTCTTCCCTTCGAAATTACTCCAAGTGACCACGTCCCAATTATTGTGGAGGTACCAAGAACTGTTTCTACCTACACAGCAAAATCCAAAACCACTGTTCGAAAACACCTAAAATGGGATAGAATGACAATGCAAGATGGAGAGGTGTTTCGTGAAACAATTAATGGATACTTGTCAAGCTATAAAAATTCATTGTGTACTTTCCAAGGATGTCGGAATGAGCAACACAGACACGCAATTGATGAAGCCACAAGTTTAGTGCTAACAGCTCTTGTGTCAGGGGAAAATGCCTTGCAGCGTTCCTCCCAGCAAAGAAAAAAGGCACATCGGTTTGTAAAGGGTTGGAACGACAATATAAAGCAGTTTTATGATGAATACAGAGCTTCCTTCTTAAAATGGGTGCAATCCAATCGTACCTCCGAATTTGACTATAGTGAAATGTGTCAAAAGAGGAAGCAGTACAAAAAGCGACTCCGAGTGCAAAAACTAAGAAACGAGAGAGAAAAGTTAAATGGTTTGGCTACATCATATGGAGGAAAAGACTTTCGAAAATTCTGGGATCATGTTAAGAGCTACGATAAATGTGAGAGTCATGGTGTAAGTGATTGTGTTGATGGTGTAAGTGGTGAGGTGGACATAAGTAATCATTGGGCTCGTCATTTTCGTAGTTTGTTTAATGCCCCCCAAAATAGAGATTATGAATCCAAGGTACACAACATGTGCGGGAGCGGAAAAATAATAAGCTGTTTAGCTCGGTGACTGTGGATGAAGTGCAAGGGGAAAAGCAAAGGGGTCGGATAATGTTCAGGCAGAGCATTTTAGATGTGCATCGGTGCAGTTATCTCCTCTTATCACAGACATAGTCAACTCCATGTTTGCTCATAGTTATCTTTCTGCTGAGGTAATGAAGGTGCTCATAGTTCCAATTTTGAAGAAGAAAGGCCTGAATCCGGAGGAAAGCAGTAGTTATCGACCAATTGCTTTAGCCAGCATATTTTCCAAGTTACTGGAAATAATTATTTTGGACAAATTTGGTCACATGTTTGGAACAACTCAAAATCAGTTTGGGTATAAAAAGGGTGTGGGCACGGAGCTTTCCGTGTTCTCTCTGAAGACTGTTGCCCATCAATATCTCCTCAACGACACCCCAGTTTATGTCTGCTATATGGATGCTACGAAAGCTTTTGACCTCGTGAACCACTTCACTCTACTGAATAAACTTTGCGAAAGGTCCTTGCCTGCTTTAATTATTGAGTTTTTGTTTTTCTGGTTTAGAACACAGGAGTTTGTAGTGAGATGGGGAGGGTCCATTTCTATGCCTTTTCCAGTGCGAAATTCTGTCAGACAAGGTGGAATACTCTCGGCGATATTTTTCGCATTTTATATGGACGACCTTTGTGTGCGGCTGTCGGCCACTGGCGTTGGCTGTAGGATAGGGAATCGGGTGGTCAACAATTTAGTGTATGCAGATGACATATGTCTAATAACTAGTTCAATTAAAGCTCTGAAGATACTTTTAGCAATCTGTGAGGAGTATGGAAAGGCTCATGACCTAACCTTCAACCCGAAGAAAACGGTCTGTCAGGCCTTTGTCAATGCATCTTATGAGGAGAGCAGACCACTTGTCAAGCTCAACGGAAGGATTCTACAATGGGTGGACACCGTGCGCTATCTTGGTTACGATGTCAACTGCCGAGACCGAGATCGGGAGGAGATCATGAGAAGAAGAAGAGAGCTCTACGTCAAGGCCAATTTACTGTCGACACGGTTTAAAAATTGCAGTGAAGTTGTGAAAAAATATTTGTTCAAAACTTTCTTTTACTCAGTCTATTGTATGTCATTATGGGTTCCAGTTGGGAAGCAGCTCATCCAAAAGATCAAAACGGCTTATAATGATGCGTTTAGGATTCTTTTTAAATATAGCCGAAGATGTAGTGCCTCAAATATGTTTGTAACAAATAGAATTAATGATTTTTCTGCCACAAGAAGATCGGCAGCCTTCTCAATTTTTAATAGGATTGTATACTCGGATAATGAAATATTAATTGCGATTGTAAATTCTAATTTTTTTGTGCAATCATCAATATGTAAAACGTGGAGGCTATTGTTATATAATGTGACTACATGATATAATTGTGATATTGTAATTTATTGATGACTAATTTTTTATTAATTTTTTACTGTAATGTACTTATCTATTTTTGTACTATGTACCAATGACATATTGGAAATTGGCCGAATGGGACAGAAAGTATTCTGTTGAGTAAGAGTTTTTTTCTTCTCTCTTCTATACCTTTTTTTGTAAATCAAACTTCGTTTTTTCCCTAACAAGGGTTTTTTATACGTAAGGTTTTTTTTCCTCTGCTCACAGCTTCCATGAAAATCTATTTTTTTATATTGTATGGGTGGTGCTACGGATATGGATTAGTGTCTCATGTACTTGAATACACAGATCTGCAATAAAGTGATTAAAATAATAATAATTAAATTTGATTCCTCATTTTCCATAAACTATCGATTGGTGAAAATATAATTTAAAAAATTCAAAGCGTTCTAGAGTTATCGTGCCCCTACAGAGCGACGGACAGACTGGACAAAGCAATAAACTAGCAATAAATTGCTAGTAAATAAAATGGATTTGGGCAATAAAAACCCTGGGACGAAGACGGAAGTAAGGATTATGAATGAAAATCTATGTAGATTGTCCGAAATATCATAAAATTATAGGTATAAATACACTGGATTTTTAAATAATTCCTCATTACAATATCAAAATTAGTCAGTCAACAAACTCTGATTTTACTTCAATTTTTTACTTTGTCATCTGTCTAAATAGGCATTTTGTTTTGCATAGTTTGTCAACTATTAATATTAAGCCCAATTTTCTTCCAACATGAAACTGTCAACACTGTGTCAGATTTTTGCAGTAGCATTTTTTATAAATTCTTGTATAATCAGCGTGTATTCCACCTGTGCCTCTTCTTCATGTCCCCTGCAACATTTAGATAGTTCAGAACCAACTGATGGTCAAACCATCCAAAAGCTATTGCAGGGACTTCGAACACCACAGCTACCACTCCCCTGCTCCACTTTTAATGTCACCCAACACCATCGTCAAGTCCGCTCTATCAACACACCAGGCAACGAAGCGGTCATTAATCAGAAAGAACCCCTCCGAAAACTAAAGGAACAGCGAGAACTGTTATATGAAGCTCTGACCACTGGCCCAGTTTCCAGATTCGTGGGAAAACATCTCTTTCAGAATGGAATATACAAAGGCAGCATAGACAGCTTCACCGAACTAACAAGGGATCCTTTCTTCACCAAAAAGTACTTGGTGGATCTAAACCGGAGGTTATACAAAGACGGCTTGCTCCCTTCAAGTGGAACCGAATTTCAACAATGGTTAGCCACTATACACACAAAATCCTTGACAATTATTGATGCAGACATTGAATTATTGAAGAAAGACATTGAGTTAAAATTCAATGAATGGAAACTCCCAACAGAAGTAATGTATGGGGATATTCCAGAAAACATCAAAATCCCGATTTTAAAAACGGGGAATATGTACTCCGTAACTCATTTAACATTTGAATCCGTCCAAAATTCACAAGATGTAATTACAGCGATTAGAATCAATGCCAAACAGATGACCACAAAGGTATTGCTAGTTCCAAGCAAAAATGGGACGCCTGCCCATTTCGAAAAGATGGACCCTGCCGACAGTTCCCTGATAAGTAACCTTGTGAGGGAGAACAACAACGTGACCACTTTTACCCTTGAAGAGCTACAAAATAATGCAAAACTTATCAAAACCTTCTGGAAAGAAATTGGCATCCCACAGCGAGCCCGTAACGTACTGCTCAATGAAAACTTTTTGTATGAACACCTTGGAGAAATGGTAAAACAAAATGATGAAGATTTATTAAATCACGTTATCAAACCTACTTTCACCGGAGGTGGTACAACAATCATGGGAAACATTCAAAATGAAAAATCAAACCATTTAGAAGCCATGAAATCCCACATTGTAACAGCGGAAGCTGTGTCAAGTATTCAAAATACAAATGAAAAGGAAAGGCGCACCCAAATCATGAATCAGAAACAGGACTTTGCAACCTCCGTTGAGGGACTTGAGAAACAGCTACCAGACCAGCATTCATCAAAAGTAAAACTTAGTCCATCAAAAATATCTGAGAAATTATCAAGTCTTGCAAATTTTAAACATACCAGAGCCTTATCAAGAAGTTCAGGATCAGGAAGTTCAGGATCAGCAGCAACATACACAATAGGAAAATTATTCATGGGGCAAACGGTCGTTAACGGGATTGTCACAGAAGACACCACCGCATTAGCGATTGCAGGCTCTCGTCTTGGCTACGATTTGATTACCGACGGCGCCGTTTGGGGAGGGGCCAAATATTTCAGTGATGCAAGCAAAGTAGGAAAAAGTGCAAAGGCCATCGGAGAATATGCAGGTCCTATTGGATCTGCTGTTGACATTGGCTTGGGTATACACTCCCTTGTAAAATCCGTTCAGAGACTACAATCTGCAGACAACCAATTTGACAGGAATGACGCCATCATTGATATAGTCTCTGAATCCGTTAGCATAGCAGTCACCGCTACAGTAACTGTACTCTCCGCCGTGTTTCCTCCCTTCGCACCCATATTCGAAGCTATTGGACTTGTCATTGATGTTCTCAACAAACTCGCTGTTGCAATATTCAAGGCTGCCAATGAAGTAGCAAAAATCAACTCCAAAATCCCGTTGTCACAAGCTGAGAAAGATTATGTTTTCGACAGCAGGTTCATGGACTGGTTTGGAACGAGACAAAAAGATTATCTAGACTATTTATTATTAGAGCAGGCAGCCAATAACATGGCAGTTCAGCACAACATCAAATTTCTCAATGACAACCCGTCTTTTCTTGGAGTGGTTTTTCCATCCCGTACCTTGTTTTATGATGGAGGTTGTCGCTTCACAAAGCGACATTGTGCTTTGAAAAACGCTTGGGGATGCACACGATGGGAGTCAACTCAGACTATGGGCTCAGGTTGTAACTGGAATAGACCTTGTGGAGGATACTCATCTTGTACAAACTACCGAAGCAATGTCGGCAGTTGGGGGTATAACGAATTTAAGTGTGAGTGTTCGGGGGAGAGGACGACATTTGGAGCTGCCAGACGAGACTCTTATATTGACTTCACAACTACGAGACGACAGTATTGGGAAAGAGCCGTTCCTGAAGATGTCAGTAATGCTGTTTTCAAATGCAAACCGGGCTCAACCGTTTTCCAAGATTATAAAGTTCATCAGGAAACAGCACGGACGGACTACTATTGCCAAAACGCTATTGGAATTCTTCAGCCAACTAACAGGAGAACTGGGCGACAAACAATGTTGTTCAATTTGGAGGATGGTACCGATTATGTTTATCTTCCGTCGTCTGACTCTACCCCCAATCTATTTAGGGTGGGCAATGAAGGACGCAAAACATTTTACGGAGGAGGTGGCAAAAACGAGTTCCTGCTGGATGGCTCCTGCACAAGCTCATTGACTGGAACTTTAGCTGGGGGTAGCTCTCAACTGGATGCTGTCACTTTACTTAGCAATTGCTACAGAGGTGGGGTCGTAAACTTAAATTTTACGACAAGAACTCTCAGAACTGCTGATAATAGGGTTAATTTGGGTCTAAGTAGCATTGAGGCTGTTAATGGTAGACAGAATGAGGGGGACGTGGTAACTGCTGATTGCCAGACGAGAAAAGTAGCCCTGAGAGGAGGAGCGAATAGTGCCAGACGAGATGTAGTTACGATACCACCATCAACTACTTGTCTATATAATGTGACAGTTTTGGCAGGCATTTATACTACCATTGAATCAGCAGCCAGGTAAGCCTAAAGCTGAAGTCAAAATAAATTTTGAGTAAACTTTACTGATGTCACAAAAACTCTGAAAATATGTATTATTATTGCAGACGTGGAACTGTGTCTGTTCTTGTGGACAAACCTTGGAAGTATGCCATCGCCAATTTGGATGTTCATCCTGACACCAGTTTGAAATTGAGTGTGATTTTCCCTTCCACCTCGTCTTACCAGGTCACCGTATCGCCCATCATTGACCGTACCCAAACTTTATCACAGGTGGTAATTAGAAAGCCAATAACTGCTGATGACATCAACATCAGACTTAATTTTAACCATCACCCAAAGCCATACCCTCAACAGGCAATTTACTTCAAAGAAACTGTATCAGAATCCCCCTACAGTTTTTTGCTGCTGTCACCAACAACTTCTCCCGTATTTTATCATACTCTTCCGACAACACGAAGCACTACAATCCCTTCAAGATACGGAAACCCAAGCATGGAAAATATATTTCAAATCACGGGTCCTAACTGGAGTGTTACTGGGGGACAAATGAATGACGTGTTCCTTTTAAACTCAAATTCGGTCAGGTTGATAGACGGACTAGGAGGGGACGACACAATCCAACTTGATTCCAGCTTTAAACAAAGCATGACCATCAATCTGGCAGCAAACACAAATTTTAAAAACATTGAAAATATTTTTGGCGTCCCAGGATATCCTTTGACGGTACATTGCGCATGCAACACGAAACTTGTGGTACCCCAAGGTGGTTCCAGAACGTCACCCGACTACGTCAACGTTCCAGCTACTTCATGTCCCCAGCGAAGTCTCCAAATTCAGGCAAAAGGCTATTCCTACATCAACATTGCAGCGAATGTGTCTGCTACCAGCAAAATTGCCGTTTTAGCAACAGCTTCCGGATTGTCCACAAATCCACTCCAACTAGAGCTGGTGACATCAGCTCCTTCCCAATCAACAGCGGAACTTCTGGTAGCACTTGAACTTACTCACAAAAACTGGACAGCACTTCCCCCAACGAGAAGCTCTAGTAACGTATACATTAGGTTGGAAGGAACAAACAGTGAATATGCAAGATTTACTTTGAGAGACACAACTCAAGAGAGTGAAGCCTATTTGACTGCACCATACATCCAAATCTCTAAATTGAATTCTACGGAAATACCCGGTCAGCTCGTTCTTGAAAGGGAAACGCTTACACCAAAGGTATTCTATCAACTGAGCAACACAACCGCAAAGAGAACTGGTCCAAATGTTGCTGAAGGCGTTCTTGGGATTTCCAACATGTTTCTCGTCACCGGTGGAGCTGGAGCTGCATGGCAGATGACTGGGGGAAACTTTAAGGATGTCTTCAGTATTTCAAACTCAGCTCTTAATGAAGACCTTGTCATTAATGGTGGAAGTGGAGGTGAAAACACGTTGATTCTGGAATCACAATCAGGAACGGGAATCTACGAAGTGAATCTGCTAACAGAGCGAATGGGTTACTTAAGCAAAACAACGAAAGGAACTGTTAGAAATATACAGCATGTTTTGGGGCGCTTAAGCGAGCCTGATGCAATTCATACAACTTGCCACACAAAAACTGTTGATGGACGGGAAGGAGCACGGAAGGGCCAAGAGGATCTAATATTTGTATCTGGAGCTGGATGTGGTGGAACTGAACCCCAACAAACTGAAATTTTTGTTGGAAAGTTTACAAACGTCACAAACATTGCTGCCAATGGAGGCTTCACATATTATGTTCCTGACTCTATGACAAGTAGGATAGATCTCCAAGCGACTGCAACTAATCGTCACCGAGTAGAGTATGGCTTCAAACCTTGGGAGTACATTCAAAAGATTCGTTTTAATGAAAAAGAGGGAACGCTTGGCATTGAATTTTGTCAAGGTGACGCAGAGAGGGTTCAACTATTCAAAATGTACAGGAAAAATGAATCAGTGGATTACATTAATCCGATTATTGATTTTCAACAACCTGGGTCACAAATCACCTCAGACATTCGTGTTGGAAAAGATGGAGTTGTTGCAGCAACTTTTATGATACATGAAAAGGGGCTTCAGGAAAATGTTTTTGGGTTGCCAGTTGATATCAACCGATTTCTAGTCAATATTACAAACGGGACGGATGGAGGTGACATTCATGGTAGTCCAAGCGCGGGTGCCAATCAATTTTGGATATTTCAATTGAACTCGACTTTGGACGTTTTGGATGGTGGAGGGACATGCATGGAGGAAATTAGCGATGGAAGCTTTTCGTGCGCAAATTACCTCCACTTTGCTGAAACCTTCCAGAAAGAATATCCACTTGAAATTAGGTTGAATGATGATGATGGGTACCTTAAATCCAATGGTAGGGTCCTCATATCAAGGTTGAGGAACATTAATGAGCTGAGAGGCAGGAGTGGAGAGAGGGAAGTCGACAAGGTGACCGTTTCTTCCTGCGCTACCAGACAACTTTCTGACATGGAGGAGATGGTGATCGAACTTTCAAAGGATTGTAGTATGGATCTGCTAATGGAAGTTGGGAACAAGACACAAATCAACTTTGAAGATAAGATTGGTTCAGAAAATGGGAGTGAATGGCTTCACAGCATCTTCCACTACCGCTTCAAAACCTTGAGGTCATTTGATATTGGTGGGGGAAGCGAGTTGGTTGGACTTGGTCCTACTCATAATTACTACCTTCCCCTGACAATTGATTCCCTGGATGCCCTCTGGTTTGACGTGGAGACGGAGAAAATTCACTATACCGTGAAGGGAGTGACGTACTCCCACACGATGATTCTTGGGAGTAACTTTGATGAGCAGTTTTATTCACAACCCGTTTTACTCACTCAAGATGCATTCAAAATCAATGTAGTTCGAGATGGAAGCATGTTACTGGCGCTCGGAGCAGGGTCCAGTTTTCCCACAGCAAAGGTACGATCAGAGGTGGTTCCTGGGTTTGAAAAGGTGGCAAAGAAATTTGGTGTCTCAATCCTTATGCAAACAGATACGCAATTTGTATACGTTGGGCATGGAGATATGCAACTGCAAGGGCGCCGGAATGTGCTGCAAAACGTGGGATATTCTGAGAGCCATTTGGCTGGAGGTGGTGCCAATGACACTATTTATGAAGTTGTTGGGCTAAATCATGATTTGTTCATTTACACCGGATTTGAAACTGAAAATGGGCCACAGGATCACTCAAATATTTCCACCAAACAAACGATTGACTTGACAGATATTGTGGTTCCAATTAGAAAACTAAGTGGAAAAAAGTATGTCCCAACTGTCATAGAACAAGGACAAGACCTAATTATTTCAATGGAAGGCTATAAAAACAAATATCCAGGGAAGATATTGATCGTTAACGGAACAATGGAACATGTTGCAAGAAGAGTACAGCTCCTTCTCAACAATGCCATTATGGACCTGATTCCTGTACTTAGCACACAGAATGAAACTAACAGTACGTCAAAGGTAGATTGGAAAATACGACCCCGTGCAATTAACATCCCTGTTGGAAGCATTTACTCCCTTTCCAAAAAGGATTTGGAAGACGAACATCGCATTCAATTAGAAGGACATGGAGTTGAAGCTGAATCTAATGAGAATAACAGCTTTCAGATGGCAAGAAATGGGTCGGACTTGTATTTTACAAACTTGTTGACTGGACAGGATGAGGGTCAAATGGCGTTTACAACTGTGATAATTAGCGACTACTATGAAGATGGAGTACTTACAAATGAGAATGAATACGGGTCACCTCTTCCTAATAAAGCTACTCAAATCCAAGTTTTTCTGCCTGGTCTTTATTTGATGCTTAACGGCTCCCAAATAATTAACCTCCAAGAAAATTCTATGGTGTACCAATACAATTCGAAAGCTCGAGTGGCAAGCAAGCTCCCAAAAATAAGTGAATGGAGTCTTCTCATACAACAGGCTGAAGCAAGTGTTTTGTAGATTTGCCAGTAGATTCTAAATTATCGGTAATTAAACATTTTCCCTCATGACTTTTATTAACATTATGGACATTAGTTTAATTTTTGGAAATATAGTACATAATTATTATTAATTATGTATTACTTTTATCTTAAAATAAAATAAATATAAAAAAGTATTTTCCTTTGTTTCTTTGATTGCCTTGATGCATACATTGTGACGGCTGGCTATACCTGGCCATAGTAAAACTCAACCATCGTAGTCGCGAGGCTATTTTGCATAATGATATGTAGGTCCTTTTTCCAAGAACTTGTGCACAAGCATCGGCTCTAGTTATATAGGCTATTATGGAGGAGAGATACACTAGTATCAAGCATTCAGCATTGGTTCCCATACATCAACCTTCATATATAGATATGTCTATTTATGGTTTAGGTACCATTCACCTGTGTGTTTGCAGCTGGTTTAGGGATTATCCATATGGTCAGTGGGGATTATAAAAGTAGGCCATGGTATATAGAGAATCCACACGTTAAAGTGTGATGCATATGAGGCACAAGCTCAGGGATTTTTTCCTATTGTCTCCCGAGTTTATAAAAGGGCATCGACTGCTCCTTTTTCCTTTCAGTATGCAGCAAACGTTTAACCTCATCAGTTATCATGAAGTAGTGCTGCAACCACCAGTGTTTCCGTGGAAACACAATTTTAGCTTTCCACTTATTCCAGGAAATTGTAAGTTCACACGGGAATGTATTCCCTATACATATTTTCATTTCTGGTTCTCTATTTCTGAAGTGGTATTTAGCAGTGTGGTTCTTGTGTGGTTTGGTTATAGGAATTCCCTCATTGGGTCCTCCATATTTTGGATTGAGGACTTCTTTTTCCATTTCCTTTTGGGCACAATAGTGGTAAGGAAAAAACAGAGTTCATATCATAAATTATTAGGTTGAGATTAGTTGTTGGTTTCACCATTCTCATCGTTTTGTTCAATGTTGATTTATATCAACAGCCCCCGTTCCCTGGACTGGTCATTCCAGGTTGATCCTTATTTCCGTTCCCTGGACTGGTCATTCCAGGTTGATCCTTATTTCCGTTCCTTGGTCTGGATTATTATTCCCGGGTTGATTCCAATTCCCCGTGGTCTGGACTATTGGTTCCGGTCTAGTTCCTTTCTGTTCCCTGGATGATTCTTCCCAGGTTGATTCCTCCCATTTCCGGTTCCCTTTCTTTTGTGCTGATCTTCGGTTCATCCGCTGCGGCCAATTTCGTCGTAAACTGGATCAGTATCTTCTTCTTGAGGTTTGGTAATTAAATAGTAATTAAGCCAATGATAAATTGCTCTTGCTTTTCCATACTTGGGTGTGACAAACGCATTAAAGGCTCTGGCTTACCTCATAATATGATGGTAGCTAACCCTTCGCGCGCGTGACTGAGAGTTGAGTAATTTAACCACTAATAGTGGAACTCTTCTCTTGGTGGCATAATAGATTTCCGGTCACACTCAAAATTCATACGCGGTTAGGGATTCCTAAAATGAGTTGCGGGTCGTTGGATCTCACTCAACAATGCTGATGTCCCTAATCTGGTAGAGCACTGAGTACTTGTCCACAATTAATATTTAGTTACCAATTTAGAATTAGTAGTGAGTATTAAGATTTAGCATTTATTCACTAAGTACTAAGTAGTAAGTTAGAATTAAGACTATATTGGAGTACCGTATTATTATGTCCCATTTACTTTAAGAAGGGAGTTTATATTATATTTATGCGGAGACCGGATCTTGCCCTGGTTCCAAATCTATTTCTGTTCAGTTTGATTATTTATTAACTTGATTAAAAGTCAATCGTCTCCCTATAATCTTTTCTGTATTTTGTGATTATTTCTGGTAACACATAGCGCCTTCTACGAATTCATCTATTTTCACTTATTAGATTTTTCTCACATTATGAGTAGGATCATTATTTCCATATTGTTATAAATTCTAACTTTTATGCCGACAAATCTCGAGCGAGAGTTGGTAGAATTTTCGGAGTAGGCTTTTACCTACCCACAACATGTATGTATTTTGAATGTATTATGCATAAATAAATAAATAAATTCGTTTTCAGCGTTAGATTATTGCTTTCCATCCATCCATCTAATCATCTAGTTTAATTGTATGATATCCAATATATGTTGGGGTATTTTGTGACTAAAATAATTTATTATTGATTTGATCATATTTAAAAAATATATTTAAACTAACTGATTTTCAATTCAACACAGTGCATCAGCATCTGCGCATCTACAGACAGATAAAACAAGTAGATACATCAAAAACTTTTCAAACTTGATTGATTAACCTTTTTTTAATTTTTCAGCTGTCGATTTGAATAAATTGAAGTTGGTGGTATAAAAAGTATAGATAGACACTTATACTAAAACAACGAACAGTACACACGTTATCAAATTCTATTAAAAAATACTGTTACTAGCATATTTTATGTATGCATGAAATATTCTAACTACTCTATCTACGGTTAAATAACTATCATTCCTAAATGGGACACGGTCAAGTTCAAAGGACAAAAATCCTTTCCGTTTCTATGAAATTAGTACAAGTTCAAGGCAGGGGGGTGTAAAGCAGATTATAGTATGCACCTTTTTCTTCACCTGAACAAGGGTAGGTGAGGTGAAGGCCAGAGTGTATCCTACTATTATTCTACCTTTTTCCTTCCACTTGACTGCACCCTGAGTCATGTATCCTTTTTCTACCCAACCAACCGATACGGAAAATGATAATGTAGATTGGTTTCATTTATTTCCGGAATCTAACATCCTATTCTATACCATATGCTTTGTAGGTGAGAAGTTTAAAAAATAAAAATGAACGGCGTTGAGTATATAAACCTCTAAGAACTTTGGTTAAGACATCATTCTGGAAATCCACTTCCACTCCTTCACTTCATTGCAGTACTAAATCACTTAAAACCCGATAAACAATCCAATATATTATCCAAAGTTTTCATTGGAATTTGGTAAAACCCCTGAATATTTACAATGAAATTGGTAAGAATTTCTTGACTTCCAAAACATTGTAAACTTTACAAAAAATTTGAATCTAAAAACTGGTATAACTTTTTCCATATTTTTCCCATCTCGTTGTTTTCGCTGTTTGCATCGCTGCCACTACCGCAGGTTCTTATAGATCTTCTCCTTCCCTCATCCGGAAGGTGGTCTCCCCATCATCCTATGGAGCATATGAGGAACCCTTAGCCCCATCATACGCAGCCGCTCCTGAAGCGCTCGTCCAACTCAGGAAGACAATCCCAATTGTCAAGTACCTCCTTAACAGCGACAACGCTGGCACCTACAATTACGAATCCATTTCTGGTGACGGTTCCCTCCAAAGTGAATCTGGTAGTCTCAAAGATCTTGGAGACAAGGAAGGCCCAGTTACTGTCTCAAGGGGAAGTTACAGCTTCATTGGGGATGATGGCAAGACCTACAAGGTTGACTGGACTGCTGATGAGAATGGCTTCCAAGGTTTGTTTCATTTATTAAATCATCAATAAACACATTTTATGCATAAAATCATAAATTGTAGGTGTTTCACGCCATCAATAGAAGCATAAAAAATACTTTGATTTAAATTACCTAATAGGTCGGCTAATATCTTTTTATCTATATAAATTGGCTTTGATTTTGTAAAAATTTTCAGCAAGAGGAGACCATTTGCCAACCCCACCCCCAATTCCAGCAGAGATCCTTAAGAGCTTGAATGAAAACAACCAGGTTTCCTCCGATGACGATAATGGTGATTATCATCATGATGATTTATCCTCATCCAAAATTGTCAAGATCTCATCTTCCTCATATGCACCAGCATCACGCACTATCATCAAGAAGATCAAGAACACTTACTCCCAACCTGCTGAAACCATTCGCGTCAAAATTGGATCTTCATCCCACTAATTTCTCCAATGAAACTATACCAAATGGTTTGGTATTTGTTTTCTAAGCTAAATGATGTTAATAATTTGGTTAAATGTGATAATTAGATGATTGACTGAAAATATTTTACAAATTTTCTCCGCTGGCGGAGCTCGCAAATCGTTCTGACCAGTCGTAAAATAAAAAAATATAAACTATTGTTACAATGCAAATTTTTGAGATTTCTGTTCCAGTTTAAATCATTTTTCTCATCTACCTCAACATAGAAGCAAGCCTAAACCAAACCACGCAACCTGAACAAAAAAGAGATCCAGGGAATAATTCTTTGCTGACTCATTAACTGTGTGGCTTCTCATGTTCAACTATGAAAAATTCTGTCATGTTGGGTGGCAATGGAAATCCAGATTCCTACACATTCTACATAAAATATTAACGTCGTCAGCATCATCCTTATGACAATGAGCAACTTTGTGGCTTGATTTGGTTCTGGGTTTTCATTCTGTCAAGAAACCCATGATTCCATGACCAATTCGCTTGAGAGAACCCAAACCACTGACTCGTATCGTATCTCGTATCCCACCCGAATTTTATTTTTGCTGGAGTAATGGAAATTAAAATAGCTCAAGTTCTTCCAAACGGATCACTCGTCCTCATCGCTCGTCCTCATTTCATTTCTAAAAGGCGTCCGTCATGTTCCAGAAATGTCAACTCACTCTTCTCCTCTTCATTATTCTGAGACTTTGATTCATTAAAGCTTCAACCTCAACTCATTTTATATACATACATCCATACAAATTATTATATAAGCGAAGAAATTCCCTAACAAATTCAGTCCAAAAGCCAAGCTACAAACAAGTCAGCTACTAGAAATCTAGCTTGACTTTTCATCTCAACCATTTTCTTGAAAGAAAAGTGAACGCTTGTCATTTCAAGATTATGATGACTCGTTCTCAGATCAGCTCAGTCACTTTCATTTTTTTTATCATGATGAGGCTGATCCATCACTTTACCCCTTTAATTGTCAATAGGCAATTAGCTAAGATTCTTAGAGAGAGGCAGGCTGCAGTAGAAGTAGCAAGCATCGCATCACTTACTTTAGCTATGACTCACAATCATGCTAATCGTTAATCATTCTTTAGATGTGAAACATCATCCATACCACCACCAACAACCTGAGCAACCGCCACCTTCAAGACATTAATGAATATTGAGTGACACTCACAAAGTAATCTGACGTCATGTCATATTAGCAACACCAAACCACAGCCACCTTAAAAACCTTTCTGTTCTCTTCTGCATATCATGATCGTCGTCGTCGTCATGAGCCAAGAATTTCTAATGAGAATGATATAATATAATAAATATGATATGAAATGTTCAAATGGCTCTCCATTTTGAATGTTGGTTTGGTAGCACCCAAAAGCCCAAAGACCCAAACCCGACGTTGATGTTGCTCCATTCCATTCCATTTTATAAGTAAGTGGATCTTGTGATCGTGAGTGATTGTTATATACCTGCCTAGTTCACAGGGCTTTTTGAATTATTATCAAGCTGGGAGGATTTTGAGAACCCAATGGGTTGAGAAGCTGCTACCTCTGCTGGTTTAGGTTGTTGGTTTGGGTCTGGTCTGGTGGTGTCGTGGGGCAGATTAGATTATGATTTTCTATTTCATTTCTATCAAATCCATAAATTGAATCAGTGCTACTGCTCTTGCTTTATGGCATACATCCTCTCCTGTGATGCTATTATTTATGTCTTTTGAATTGAATCTTATGGAATGCAGTAGCTGAGTAGCTGGCATGGCATTCCGTGTTGTGTTGTGTTGTAAAAGGGAATTCAATTTTACAAAGAATTTATTATTTGTAAGGATGTTTGAAGGAAGCACTTACATTTCTTGTTGAGCGTGTGTTTGTGATGGACAAAGCGTCAACCCCAACCCAAAGCTACTTATGTATTTATGACTAAAATCAAAATCTCACCTGAAGTTTTTGACTCATTAAATTGAATATATATGAACATTATTATATGGTTTTGATTTGGAAGAATCCTATACAAATGTACAACATCAAACATGCATACTCTAAATTCTCACAATCACAATAACACCATTTGACTGTCAGTTTCAAAACAAGGTATTTTATTATTAACATTTACTTTACGCCTTCTTAAATCTCACTGCTGCTGTTGTGGTTAAGTTGTACTTGTACGTCGCTTTTAATAATATTGTTTGTCTATACAAAAATAATGTTACATTGCATCATACTCACGCCGAATAGGAGTTCGACAAGAAGAGTGAATCATGCAGCATGTTTGTTGGATGTTGTTTTTGTATTGAAATCTTGACAGGTATTCAAAGAATCATTTGAATTTTTCTTTGAGCAGTGGAGTGGAGTACCTGCTAGGATCTAGATTGAATTAGAGATTGAATCATACCAATAACGAATGATATTTTGATCGGAGATCCCTTCTCTCCCCTTTTTAGAAGAATAAAAAAAAGTTAAGGTATGTTACTATCAAATATATATTGTTCGTCGCTCTAGCTCCTCGTTTTCTTATTCATTAGATATTCCCTTTCATTTTTATTGACGTGTAACATACATTACACATTTTTCTTATTATGCTTCTTGACTTCTGTGTACATTGTATTCTTTTGGAAGAGTAGAATCGGAGAATATAACCGTCATATTGTTGATCAGTAAAAATGAGAGTTGTTGGCGTGGTGGCATGGCGTTGGTTCTAAGTACATATGCTTTATATTCCCATTAGTTATCCAACATCTGCATCTGGATCAAACAAGTCTCAACAATTGATTTTGTCAACCGTGCATGCAAATGACAACAATAATAATTGTGTAAAGTTGTAACTTTCTTCCAAAGTTCTGAGTTGGAGGTGGAAAAGCTTGTGCACATTAAAATTGACGACAATGAAATGAGACTAACTTCACAGCACACAAATCCATGGAGAAAAGTGTTCAATTTATAGGATAAAAAGTGGATGAATGTATTATAGACTCAAAGTTTGGATACACGGATGATCAGTAAAAATTGGATTTGATCTGGCTCCAACGCACAGTAGCAAAAAATTGAGGGTGAGATGAGAGATAGATGGATTGAGACGAGGAGATGATGATGATGATGAGAAAATGCTAAGATACTCCAAGAATAAATTTAAAATGCAAAAAATAAAATGACACCATCCATCCTCAGCAAGGCAAGGACGACAACTACGAATGAGGAGGGAGGAAACCATGCCAGATGAGATGAGATGACGACACGACGCGATGCTCTCTGGTATGGTGTTATGTTCATGATGGCATGATGTTGGATTTGGATGTTGATGAAATAGTTAGTTACCAACATTATATTTCTTTGCGACTCTTTTTTTCTATGCTGATGCTGATCTTCTCCTGCTGTGCTGAGTGAAGTAAAACATGTAAAGTTATAAGGACAACGCGACGTTGCGTTGCTTCAATAAAAAGGAAAGGTGTTTCTATTTTTTACCAACAAACTTTTTCCAACTAAGAAAAAGATTGGTGATATGTATGGTAACAACATCGTGAGGAGTTTGAGCATGCATACTAACTGGAAGAAAAGAAATCATCAGCATCATCACATCGCATCACAATCCTTGAAGAAGAATTGAGAATAGGAACAGGAGAGTACGTACAGAAGCAGGAACCCAAATAACAACGAGGAGTAGTCCAACATTAGCATTACATTGCTCAAGGGAAGCCGACAGATAGAAAATTGTGTCAGATTTATCATTGTCGAGCCTAAGTCACAGGGGACCACCATTTCAGTTCAACACTGAGGCAAAGGCTCTCCTGGTACTGCTAGCTTCAAAAATAATATGGAGGAAGCAATGAGGGTAGAGGTAGAGCGCCATGCAAGTAAGAAACATGCATGTAATACTTGTACCGAATTTTTAAATTCCATGGAGGTCACTACAATACCCAGAAACCACATTTCAACTCACTTCCACATAACCTAAGTACGTATCCTTACTGGCCAGGTCTGTGGAATAAATGCGTCAGCAAAAACTGGCATTTTGGTCCTTCGGTTTACGAAAATATGGCACGGTGCATGAAAATAACCAATCTACTATGCGTCAACAATACATATTTTTCATGTAATTTTATAGCGGAGTCAAACTCGTCCATAGTGAAAGTCAAGTAGCAGAAATTCGCCAACTGGAATGTCGCTCTCTAAATATGACCTAAATTTAGAAAAGAAACAATGAAAATAATATGTGATATAATACAAGCACAATGTAGAAAACAAGTTTATAGTTCTCCAGTTTTAGACAATTTCATTCCATCCCATTCTTTTTGGCGGGGGATGAGTCCACCGAGATTGCAAAAACAGTTGTTCTTCTACTTGTTTTACAGGTCATCAGTAACAACAACAACAACTTCTTCCTTTTTTTTTATTATTCCGAGCTGAAAAGAATGTAAGCGCTTGCAGTTTGTTAGCGAGGTTTTGTTAGCGAGATTTTCTGTTCTCTGTACTGAACTGACTGTTCTAGATTGTAGTGTGGATAGTAAGTGCCACTTGTCACGTTATTAAACTAAAGAAAAATAGCAATGCTCAAGCTCATTTACCATTTTTACATCCGACCACACCAACTTTTACGTGTTTGAAAAAGTGAGAAAATGTTTCACTTTGGAGAAAGAGCGCGGCGCTCAAGATGACAAGCAAGAGTGAGAATGGGCGGTCATAAGTCCGAAAAATGGATGAGATTTATTTTCACTGAAACATGTTGGATGTGGACAATATTCTCCTGTCACTTGCGAATGCAGCCAAAGTGGTTTGCGTTTGGTTTGGTCTGCTTTTTTGCTTTGCTTTATTCATGCAAACATTTTTCTATGAAACACTTCCAACTACCATCATCTTGCTCTTGACTCGAAAATGGGAAAACATCTTGCTCCAACCTATTTCTTTAATGCATTTGTTCACGTCGCTGAAACTGAAAGGCCCATATCAATATCAATGCTTCAATGTTTCAACCTTTTGCATTTTTCAATAAACATCTCATTTTCTCTCGTCTCATCTTGTAAATGATGAAGAAGGGATAAACTAAGGATGCATATTTAAATGTGTTTTTCTTATCTCACATCAAATTTATCAATTCCTTTTTCTGTAATAGGGTTGGATAAACAAAGGCAAGTTTAGGAAGGGGACCCCCTTCTTACTTTACCATCATCTTTCTTGTTTCTTTTCTGTTGGGACAAACAAACAGCTCAAACAAGCAAAATATAAGCATTATCAATGCCCTTGTGTATGTCGTATTTGTATACCGTTTGAAATATATTGGGAGAAGAGAAACCATAACGATACATTTAATATGGTGACTGTGATTATGAAACTTACGAAATAATAATTGATTAATGGATTTGACATGCCGACAAGCAAGGTTGTTTCTTATAAAACTTACATGTAAAGTAAGGGAAATAGTAATATATGCATATTTAATATAGTTGAGCTTCATCATCTCCATCCAACCATAATTTATTCACGCTCAAAATGTAATGAATGAATGAGCAACCATCATTCATCTGAGCTGGGAACAATGTTTCAATTATTAATGTGTGCTTGTGCTTGTTCGTAGTTCGTTGTTGAACCTTCTTGCTAACCAAAACCGAAATGATGATGATGATTATGATTATGAAACGAAAGCAACTCACTCACATTCAATCTCTTTTTTATTTTGGATCGAAACGAAACTCGAAAGGAGCAGTAAAGACAAGAGGAGATCAAAATCTTGTTAACGACAACGAAACACAACACAACCAAAAGGGCTTATGGCATGGCAAAGAAGGTTGGTTGTCAAGATTGATCAAAAGCAGACAAGTAATGTTCACTTTCATCTTGCTAAATACTTAGAGGAGAGAATTAAAATCATCCTTTCTGTCTTGATCGATCTTGAAAGAGCTTCTGCTGATGATGATGAAAATTATATTCAATGGTTAATTCTTATGAGCATATGTGAACATACTTTGTTAGTGTTTTAAGTTAAAGGTGGAGTATATTTTTGATAAAGGACCAAGACCAAGGATCTTAAGTTTTATGAATGAGAGCTTTGTTCCTTTCAATCAAGGATTTTTTTCTGGGATACTTTCTATTTTGAATTTCTTTTGGGATGCAAATATGACGAGAAGCGAGAAGTTTATGAAGTTCGAGTGATGATGATGATGATGATTTTGATGTTTTTCCCAGTCACAATAAATTCTTGGAATTTTTCTTCGTTGCTCACATTTTTTAGTTATTAAATGCACGCGTATAAATGAAATGAGTGATACACTCAACTCTTGCTTTTTAGGGCTGTCTGGAGGTCTAGGGGAACGTGGGCAAATAATGAAAGTGTAACATGACAGGTGTGATAGAACGGAAAAAGATTGATCGTCTCACCAGCAAAAGTTAACGAGCTAACAATTTGAAATGGATTTGACACCTGTTAAGTGTATACGCTTTAAAATATGATGGGTTCATCTAGTTAACTGGGATAAAGGAGAAGAGGAAAATATAGTGTATTATAAAACTGCTTTCCGTCCAAAGTCAAGAGCAATAAAATCATGTTTTGTCGAACTGAATTACATGAGAAAAAAGTATCAAGTGTGAATAACACACCGCTCGCTCCTAACAAGAGTGCTATCGTATCCTTTTCTACTAATAAGCGTGAGAGAATGTATCAGAATAACGAAATAAATATATACTCGTACTTAACAATTTTTTTCGAAGTGATCTGTTATCTTAGAAAATGATACATGTAATCCCCGCAAGGAAATGTATTAACTACTAAAATTGTGGTGATATTATTCATTTTGCACATAAAATGGTTGTTTGGTTTGATTTGAGAACTGATTTTTCACAAATGCCATAAGTTTATTACAGTAGCTACAGTTTATTTTATTGCAAAGTCAAAAAATTGAGATAAGTAGAAAGTTTGTTTGCGTCAACGCCATTAATCATTTTAAATTTATCCTAAAAATTTCTCAACCAAATAGATCTGCTAGCTAAATGTTCGTATAAGTTATTAATGCTTATCTAATTATTAACAAGCTCTAAGTAATTTTTGTATCAATTCTGCCAGTTGTGACTAATGCTGCCATTAGGTTAAGTAGGGCCTGCTATATTCATCTCTTGTGTGTAACATACACGCCTTGAAGGAACACAGCATTGCATATTTCCCCTTGATATTTTCACTTTCACATCATCCAAAATGACTGATGTAATCAAATCAAATAATTCATTCCCACACAGCTACATAAACAATGTTTCATATAACCAAATACCAATGGTGCGTATAATATTCATGAACATAAGTACATGCTTGTGATTATAGCACGTTCAACATTGTTTCTGAATTGATATCATCATCACATAACTTGGTTCAACCTGAGGGGTCTCATCTTATTCTGTATTTAATGAAAATCGACCCTCTTTTTCACAATTCAAATTTGTAAAGAATTCAGGTGAGCGGAACGATGATTAGGACAAAAGGGGGAAGCCCTCACTTCATTCCATACTTCCGTTTGCTACCTCACCTCTCCTCCCACAATAGATTAAATAAGACATTGATTCTATCACATCAATCTAGTGGGAGCAGAAATAAATAACATGCACATTCAACATTGCTCGCTTTGAATTGAATGTTACCTGCTTCCCCCTTTCAATCTTGAAGGTTTGAATGTTATTCCTTTGAAGTCTTAATTAAATTTTCCCCGTTTTCACCCATTCAACCTAAAACATCTTTTTTATTTTTAACGGAGCTCTGTACTCTGTACAATTCAAAACATACACATGTTCGATTGCAGCTCACCACACCTGCACCTGTCTCTTAGAAAAGTCATCGGATGACGATGCATTTTGAAGGAGACTCTTGTATTCTGCAGCTCTCCGACTTTTCGCCGATATGATCCGTACAAGGATGTTGGAGTTTGGAGTTGATTTAGCATTACTTGTAGACTTTTAGTACGTGTCTAATGTAAAATGTAATGCACACTTTCATCTGCACAAACAACCTCACTTACTTTACTTTATGAAAATATTTTACTGACACGAAAAAACTGAAAGTGTGTATCATATACACCACATGTTTATGCCTCCGATCCGAAAGAAATTAGAAAGGCGGAAGAAAAACATTATGTATGTATCTGAATCTCTACTGAAGAAGTTGTTGGTGTGTTGGTGTCACGCTATATGCTTCTATAATCAAGAATCAAGAAGAGTACGAACGCCAACGCCAAGCCAAACCAAAGCCAAGTCATTAAGCATATGGCTGGAAACATCATGTTTGGGTGAATGCCTATAATATTCATTTCATATAGTCAACGTCAAGTCAAGCTACAACATTTTTATCCGCATGTTAAAAACATTGCCTGACATGTCATGTGTAACTACTACTACTTACTACTCCTCGGAAATGAAAGGATCTAAAAATATTCTTTTTAACGAATTTATATTCGACCATTGGCAAGTATTTTTAGAAATCCCAAAGTGCTTACTAAAGAAGCATCCTATTTGCATTACACATTCGACTTCGACATTTGCACATGTTGTTTTACACGACAACAACCACAAATTCTCTGCTAATGAGTTGTGCTCAAATATGGAAGGATTTTACGGCGTTCAATTAATTTAGAATTTTTTTTTAAAAATTCATTTCCACCCAGATTAAATCATAATCTCAAACGAGGGCTTAAAACAAAACTATTTTATTATAATTTAATGGCTCCTTCATCATTATCTCCCATGGAGGAGGAACCATGCAAAGTGTGCTCAAAACTTTGTAAAACATTTTGTGCCACCTGCAAAAAAGCTTATTATTGTTGTGTCGACCATCAAAAGAAAGATCGGAAGGATCACAAGAAAGATTGTTTTCCAGCTAAATTATTGGAAGCAAATTTGAAGTTTGGTGGTCGTTCTTTTGTCGCTTCCAGGGCTATTAAAGCTGGGGAATTGATATTCAAAGACAAAGCTTTACTCTCCGGGCCCAGCGGAGCTGAAGTCTACTTCCACATAATTTGTTTGGGATGCTACCGGTCTGTCAAGGGAAGTTACAAATGTTCAGTTTGTGGTTGGCCAGTTTGCAACGTCAACTGTGAGAAGGTAATTATTAAAGATAACAACTAACAAGAAATATATTTTTCTTGTGGGTAAATACAAACATATACAAACATGTTATTGTAATTTTGCTTCCGTTTCTTAAATACACAGATGCCCCATCATGCAAACAACGAGTGCAAAATATTTCGAGCGGCTCAAGTAACACCATGTGTGTTGAAACCGTATCAATATGATTTTATCAACTTTTTACGGGCTCTCCTTCTCGGAGAAAATGTAGCTGCAGCTTCAGGGGAAAAGGATGCTGCTGCTGCTACAAATCCAAATCCAAGTAAACAAAGTTGGGAAGAGCTTCTTGCTCTTGAATCTCATGCTGAAGCTCGTGCCGGAAACCCATTTGCAAGCAGATTGGTATGTGAAACAACTGAGTTTATCCTCAAAACTTGTAAGTTGGAAGGGAGATTTGAGCCAAAGGTAATTGATCACGTTGTTGGTGTCTGGAGCATAAATTCATTTGGGGCAAATCCACCCGCTGGAGTGAAACCTGGTTATGCCAGGTAAAAATAAAAATTCAAGATATTTTTTGTTTTCATAATTTATTTTTTTTGTTAAAATAATTTTATTTCCAATTAAATCAGAATGGCAACGCTACTCTTCCCAAAGCTTTGTTTGGCTGCCCACAACTGCATTCCGAATACGCACGGGTTTCTCAAAGAAGACACAAAGGATGGAAAACCCATCTACACAATGGAGTTGATTGCTTCATTAGCAATTCCAGACGGGGGCCAAATTCACACGACCTACGCAAATGTATGTGAAGGAACAATAGAGAGAAGGGAAGTGCTTCAAGACCACTACTTTTTTTCATGCTGTTGCAAAAGATGCTCTGATCCTACCGAATTTGGCACCCATTTTTCATCACTCAAATGCCCAGACTGCACTGAAGGCTATCTCCTTTCAGAAGATCCATTTGATATTTATGCAACCATGATCTGCACCGAGAAATGTGGGAAGTTGGATTCGAACCCTAGAGAAGACAGAAAATATTTTGAATTTATTCCAAAAATTAATAGAATTAGGAAGGAAGTCAATGCCGCTGAAATGGAGTATAAAGTTGAAGATTGTATTGAAAAGTATGGAGAAATTCTTCAAGAATATAGAGATAAAGTGCTTCATCCCAACCATTGGCTGGTAATTGACACAGAGTTCAAGCTTATGCTGAGAATAGCAGGGTATTTGACACCGGCAGTGGCAGGGAGAACCAAAAAAGAAGAGGTGGAGCAGATGCTAAACAAGCTAATTGAATTAGCTCAACATTGTCTCCAAGTCGCGGATGTGATACAGCCCGGATTAAATTCTTATCGAGGTACAATATATTCGTATATATTTTTTTATGTCTGATCTCAAATCCAATTGTAATATTTATTGTTTAATTTAATTTAATTTTATTCATTTATTTGCAGGAAAAATTCTATTTGGCCTTGTGGAGGGAAGACTCAAACAACTCATTCGTAACATGCCAAATAAGCAAGGAATTAGCCAAGCGCTCCAGATAAATGAGCTCAAGTCAATCAAAGAACAAGCTGAAGAAGCCATTTCAATCCTTGTAAGGGAGGAGGGGGCTGAAGAGAAACAGGTTACGATGATGCTCATCCAGAATATCAAAACTATTGAGCAAATGCTGGAGGTTATGAAAAAACAAGGGAAATCCGGAGGAGGTCTATGAAAATTGGATTTTGCAGACGCACTTTTATCAAGCACTTTGTATATTTTACTATTTGATTTGCATAGATTGTTTCATTAGTTTGGATAGACAGCAACAGACATTGTATTAAAAAATGCTTAAGTGTAAATTAGATGTTGTAGAAAATCAGTTTTCATTGCCAAATATGTAGCTTAAGCACGGTTTTATATTTGTACAGTTGGAAGTTTTAAAGTAAATAAATCAATTGTCTTCATAAAATCCCATTTTTTTGAAGCATTCTTTTCATTTTGCTGAAAAAGACTGCTGATACAATAATGTCTAATGTCAATGTCAAAAAATGCAGAAGCGAGTTTAAAATCAGAGCAACTGTTTAAACAATTATTGGTGAATTGATGACAATGGCTTGATGCAGGTTGAGATTTTGTAAGTATAAAAGGGTCTGGAAGCCTTCAGTTAATCACTAACTTTGACGGTTTACCTGGTCAGAGTAGCGAGCGAGCAAAATGAAAATCGTTGTATTTCTATTCGCTGCCTTGGCTGTTGCCTCGGCCATTGAGAGCGTAAGTTTCCAATTTAATTAAAATCAGGATTTTTAATAGGGGGGCTATTGAGTAATGTTTCTTTAAATTTTATAGGAGGGTATTGTTCCCAAGGAAGACGCCGATTTCGTTCACAAGTTATCGAAATGGTTTTCATTTGCAATTCCTCTGGGGGCACCCATTCGAACTACTGCTAAGCCGGCAACAGTGAAACCTGCTGCGCCAGCTCCAAAACCAGCCCCAGCACCTGCTCCCGTGGCACCTAAACCTGTGGCACCAGCTCCAGCACCTGCGCCAAAACCAGTTGCCCCTGCGCCTGCTCCCGTGGCACCTAAACCGGCGGCCCCTACTCCTGCTCCAGTGGCACCTAAACCTGCTCAGGCCCCGGCCGCTGAGCCCGCACCAGCTTCCAGTCCTGCTCAGCCACCGGCTTCAGCTCAAGTTTCACCACCTAAGCCACCCCAAGAAATTCTTAATGATTTGTACAAGAATGAAGCTCTAAAACCATTGCTTCCACCAATGTCTGACATAACTAATCCAGACACAAGCAAGCCAGACCCCATGAAAACACCACTTGGAGATCTTCCTCCATTCATGCAAAACTTGCTCAAGACCATCCTCGCCTTCATGCAAAAAGGTGATGTGAATCTTGATGATCCAATTGAATTCAAGGCTGATGGTTCAGCACCACAATAAACGACTCGGCTCGGATATACACGTCTCTCGTTGCCTCTACTCTTCCTCTCTTTCTACTTAGTTGACTTTGTTGCATTGTAAAGTAAATTTTAAAAATAAAACTTGACTGGGTTTGCTAAAAAAACATTTGATACGTTGTGAATTTATTGGACATGCATACTTATCCAATCCATAATGCAATCATTGATAGAATTACACGGTCCTAAAAAAAATTTTGTACTTTAAATAATTTACTTGATAGAAAGATTGAATATCACTTCAAAGCTAGGTTACAAATTGCCTATTGAATTGACTGCAACCTCATTTCATTTCTATTTTGACTTATATACAACTTTTTAAGCTGAAACATCAAAGAGTTTTATTGAGAATCATTTATATATATAAAAAAACTGGTGCACATGCATTTGGTTTATGACTGGATTGATTTAGTTCTTAAAATATACAAAAGTGCTTCTTAAGTAAGCATGCAAGACATCGCAGTTTTTATGTGGGTTTGTCTGCCTCTCCGCTCTGTACTCATTTTATTCTGGTACGTCAACACCATAAAAGTTGGATATTTCTGGAGATAAATGTCCTCATTAACCATTCTCATGTTACTCTCGACGTCAGGATTTTTATGCTGATCAATGCGATCTCTTTCTTACTTAGTTCCAGTTTCTTTGAGCATGCATGATCCATGTCCATTATGATTTTATGATACATATATATAGGTATATCTGTACAAATAATCATCTTATGAATGTATCAACGAAACACTTGTATGCCCTACTGTTGTCTCTTGTTTCTGATCCTCATGCTTTCCATTGACTATTGACTGACAAAGCAATAATTTCACGAGAGTAAGTAGTCAATGGCCAATAGACTAGCTCACATATTATATTATCCTTTCAGACAGAAGTATAATAATATTATTATTAAGATTTACGATGAACACACTCCTCTCATGAGAACCATTTCAATAAGTAAGGTCCATCATATCACCATCATATCATAATGCATTAGTAATTCTATATTTACTGAGATAGTTGCCGTCACCGTCCGTATAGTAGAAGTAGAAGATACTGTCTAATTGCCTGATTATATGATACGCTAATTATTGTTTGCTGATCGCTACATCGCAGTGGACCCCAGCCCATCCTCGTCTTTGCAAGAAAAGAAGGCAGTTGTTTCCAATACCACTTACTTTGTTATACTTTTCAATACACTCCACATCAAATAATCAACCTGCATTTTAAGAACCAGTTATGTAAATGCGGAAGAAATAATAACTCCCGTTGTTGCTCTAAATTTTTATTTTTGCTGGGACTCACTGACTTTATTTCCAATCAGTATGCATAACTGACGAGTTGGTGTTGATATGTGGTGGATCTTCCAAGTAAATGCTGCTTCCAAAGTAGCCTAAAATTCAGTGTGGGAAGTGGGTGCCAACCAAGCCAAGCCAAAGGCAAGCTGGAAAGCATCACAATATTACATCACAATATCACAACCAAGCCGAAGCCAAGGTTGAAAACTGATTGTGTGCCAAACGTCCTTAAAAGTTTCTTGACTTGTGTAATGTGTGTAATATTAGAATATTAGATAGACAATAGCTTGCATTGTATTGCGAAATTATAGCCGCAGCAAAACAAAATCTCCTTCACTTCAATTTTACTTTGTAAAGCAACCACAAAATATTATTATCACAGTAGCAAAATGGATACGGATCCGGTTCTTGAGGATGTTATGCGACAGCTAGGTAAAATTTATTTTTGACATTTAAATCTT
Organism: Orchesella flavescens; assembly: GCA_964034955.1. Taxonomy (NCBI): domain Eukaryota; kingdom Metazoa; phylum Arthropoda; class Collembola; order Entomobryomorpha; family Orchesellidae; genus Orchesella; species Orchesella flavescens. Next base: position 24,419,635 of record OZ035958.1, on the reverse strand, counting down.
TTTTTTCTTGATAAGAGAAAAAATTTAATTTTATCTGCAGGGGACTTTGGTCCTTATCAACTGAGACAACATTTGCTTCATGTGTTGACATCCTTTTTGGCCGGTATACACATGCTCTCTCTCCATTTCGTAGCACCTACTCCAGCACACAGGTGAAAATCCATTCAACAAGTTTTCAATTTAAGCTCATGAATTGAATGCAAGAAAAGAATGAAGAAAGTATTAAATTTGTTTTTGTTTCTTGAAAAGGTGTTACATTGATGAAGTGGATGGAGGTGGAGAGAGTTTAGATTCTTTATCAAAATACATTCCATTAGACGCCAATGGGGAGCTAGACTCTTGCTTAAAATATGATGGAGTTGGAGTAAACCACACCGTTGTATCTTGTGGTGGACATTATGTATATAACACTACTTACTACTCCAGTTCTAGGGTGATTGATGTGAGTGACTTGAACCTAAAATTCTAAATAGATTTTGCAAATATTTTACAAGCCAAAAATACCTGCATTTTTTATGTTTTAAATGACGGTATGAATAAATTTATTTGTTTTTAGTGGAATCTTGTTTGTGACCAGCGCTGGATGAGGGCAACACTTCAATCAATTTACATGCTGGGAGTTGGAATAGGAGCGTATACTCTAGGATCTCTTGCTGACACGTAATAAAACCATAATTATTGACTCATCCATCTATCCATACTGAAGATTAAATTAGTTTTTGAAAATTTTTATAACGGCGTTTAGCATGGGAAGAAAACCAATCCTCTACATGTCAGGAGTACTTCAACTGATTTTCGGTGTAATCTGTGCTTTCATGCCGTACTACAGCTTATTAGCAGTATCCCTATTCTTCTACGGGGCATTTGGATCGGGTAAGTCAAAGATTCAGAAATATATCATGCTAAATATATATTTTTAAAACATACATAAACACAAAAGTCATTATCTTCTGACCTATTCGTTACAGGGGGTGCGTATGTAACTGGATTTGTACTGTGTAAGTTCACAATTCGCACTTGTTTGTTATCAACTTTTTATATCACACTCGACGATTCACGAGTACCTTGACCTTAACTTCACACCCTAGTGCTAAAAAGTTTTTTTTTCATGATGCAAATATAATGCTCTTGTTTGTTTGTATATGCAATTCAATGCAGCGATGGAATTGGTTGGAGCGAGCAAGCGAACAGTATGTGGAACAGCATTCAGCTTTACCTTTGCTCTCGGCGTGATGTTGGTTGCACTATGGGCTTTTTTGATCCCAAATTATCAAGTATTACAAGTTGTTTACGCATTACATTCCTTGCTTCTCATTGCGCATTGGTGGTAAGTTGGTTGACATTTGGATTGGATTTGGATGACAGATTTACAAACAAAAAATAATGGCGGATCATTAATATTTATTTAGCATAGTAGACGAGTCCATTCGCTGGCTTTGGGGTCAAAATAGAAAAAAGGAAGCTCTAGAAATTGCACAGAAAGCTGTGGAGGTCAATGGCAAATATTTCGTGAACCATTATCAAGATGCACTTTCAGAAACTCCTGAAGTATCTTCTGGCATTGCTACAACCGACAAAGAAGAAGCTGCTGGGGGCATGCTGAACATGTTCCGTCACCCTAATTTACGCTATCGAGCTTTAAACGTGGCGTATAATTGGTTCGCTAATAGTTTAGTTTATTATGGGTTATCATTTAATTCTGGAACCCTTCCTGGAAACCCATTCTTCATCTTCTTTTTGAATGGGTTGGCTGAGCTCCCAGGATATGCGATTGTTATTGGGCTGGTGGACAAAACTGGGAGACGATCTTTGTCAGCGTTTTTGCTATTTGTTGGAGGATTCTCTTGCGTTGTGATTGCATACATGTCACAAGGTTAGTAGATAAATAGAAATATATTGATTCTTGATTCATAAGACGTTTTTAATAAAAAAAAAAATAATGAAATTTTTAAGGCGCGGTTGTAACAACGATTGCGATGATAGCAAAAATTGCAGTTTCCGGCTCCTTCGCAATCATCTATAACTACACAGCCGAGTTATTTCCAACAGTCGTCCGAAATTCTGCGGTTGGGCTCTCCTCAATCGCTGCAAGGACAAGTGGAATGCTTACTCCTCAAATTATATTGCTGGTATGGTAAATATTTACTGTTCACTTTAGACTTTCATCATCGTATAATTTAATTCTCAAGGTCATTTAATTTTACAGGATTCAATCGGGAAAGAGCTTCCATCCGTGATTTTTGGAGTTGTGGCCATACTCGCAGCATTCTTTTCATTGTTTCTCCCAGAAACATTAAACAAAGAAATGCCACAAACGCTAGAAGACGGAGAGAATTTTGGAAGAGGTGACACAGCTTTCCGAACTTTGTGGCGGTTTGTTAGACGCAAAAAGGATCCTGAGGATAGTCTCACAAGACTGCGATAATACTTTATATGTGTGATAATGATAAAATCATAAGTCCAGTCACCAGTAATACTTATTGCACATCGTCGTGCTCTTGAATCTCTGTTTACTACTATTAATATTATTAAGTCCATGTTTATTGAGGTGAGAGTTAGTTACACGTATACTATTATGCCATTTTTATCTTGAAAAAGGTAGATAATAGTATGTCCCAAAAAATTTCAGTACGTCGCAAAATGTTTGGGGAGAGAAGAAGAAATAAAAGTCTCAATAAAAATTTAGAATGAAATATTGATGTAAAAATATTGATAATTTTTACCTTTACTAATTTACCTATGTTTTAGGTTTAACCTTTATTCACTGCATCTAGCCAGAGCTATCTTATATGCAATTCACATAAACAAACATACGTTGATTTTAGTAGTGGCGTGCAAATACTTCAAATTTCAACAGAATAACAATCATTTTGTTCTTTTTCTTATTAGGTTTCATCAAACGTTACATTTATGCGTATTTTTGAAATACTTCTCCCAAATTTAATTCAAACTTTCTAAACTTCTTTTTTTATTTCTACTTTAACGAGGAATTCTATATTTGTACAAATGACTATTGTCCATATTGCTTGCTTTGCATCTGGTGTCTCACATTTGGCATACCGTATAAGATTCAAGTTTAGTTCATTTTTGTCATGTGGCGTGAATCTGAATCCAAAAAATAGTATGAGTTTTTCAAACGAGAATATATATTAAATCAATGAAGAATCCCTTTTTTCTTTATATTGCTTTTTAATAAGGTGAACGGATCCACCCCTTATTACGCACTCCGAGGTCGTCCCAGTTATAATCATAATCATAAGCCATTATCCTAAATGGGTGTATTTACCATTTACCACACCACCAGCCGGTCACAACATTCAAGAGAGAAATTGTGCATTTTTTATAAGTGTGAAAATGAAAAAAAGGAAATACATTCAACATTCAACCAACAATGACAACGACTCACACAGGGTGTTTCATTTTACGTTCCGTTCTTCTGTTCTCCTAATACCAAACCAAACTAAAGCAAGCTACTCCTTCTTTCTCACTCATTCTATTCCATTCAATTCAGAGGTTTTTTACGCAGTGCTCATTCAACCCCTTCCTTTTTATTATGACAGCTATGACAATTACACTTACCATTCATCCGCGTCCTTCCCTTTATCTTTGCTAAGGGAAAAAGCGTAATTCCTATGAAAATTCTTTCAAGCTACTTTTTCTTTTACTATTTGTTCATCCCAGCTAAATTATATTTTGGGACTAGGACCAGGACCAGATCACGTTCTCCGCATTATGAATAAGAATTAAACGCAATAATCATGAAGAGTGAGTGAACAAATGGCATTTTTCCTTTATTGCACATCACAATCATATTGCACCCGCATTGTGCGTGAGTGGGATGCGTGCCATTAAAAATATAATGTTACCTAACATTCATAACGTAACCTAATAGCTTAAACCCTTTTTCGGGGTTCATTAAGTTTTTTGTTAAGGTTCGACTCATTTTCTGAAATTTATGACCGCACGGTGGGATCACTGTGTGACTTTATTCAATTTAAAAAAATCGTCTAACTTCACAATATTCTTCAGCATCCGAAATCCCGGCACAATTCACAATTGGAATGGTAGTGGAGGTCTGGATGGTGGAGGTGTCCTTGGGGAACTCCTCCACTTTTTATACGAATGAATATTCAGACTTGATTTTGTTTGTGTTGGCATTGACATTGACATTGGCCCTGCAATAGCCATAAAAGGGACCTCGAAACGTAGTTAATTACGAAATGGGACTGGAAATTACAATTGGAGACAAAGTACCAAAAATTGAGTTTAGAATTTACCCCCCATTTTTCATTTTCATGTGTGCACGTTAATTTCCAGGATTATTGTTGCTCATCCAATTGTTGTATCTGTAGTTCATTAGTTTAGCTATTTTTTTCAGGATCTAATTGGACAACCCATAAAAGCCAAAAAGGGTATAAATTTTTTGAGAGGAAGATTCATGACTAAAAAATTGAAATATTTGGTCTTGGCTATTTGCTTTGCACCACACAACTCTGCTCCACTTCTCCTTCAATTCTTCATGGACAAAATAATGTGGCAGGCTATCGCCCATCACACAACGAGTGCTTTTTATTGTTGGATAAAAAATGCAAATCTATGTATGTATGTACATAAGGAGGTAGTTGAGCATGCATGGAAAATGTTCTAAAAAATGTGCACATGAATCTCTACTTAAAACATTTTTCCTTCTCGGCCTAACGACGCCCCTGAGACAAGATGCAAAACCCTTTTTCTGTTCCGACTCTTTCTACTCCTTCGTCCCCTTTTTATTCTTTGGTGAGGAGTAAAGAAGCAAAGCAATGTAATATAATGTAATGTAATGCAATATTACGGAAGATGGACGACCTCTACCCGATCCTAGGTCCTGTGCTTCTTGTTTTGAATGAAGAGGTAGTAACAATAAAGCACATTGTATGAATGAGCTGCTGTCCATTCTATTCCTCTAGCAGATCTGCTCCAACTTCCAACACGACTGTTCTTTTAGTAAACCTTTTAAAGACTTCAACGCCACCACCATCACCACCTTATTCCTTTCTTCAACTGTGACTCCTGCTTTTCTCGTCTTTCTTCCCGATCAAAATGTGCTGGATGAATGTAACCCATCTGTTAGCACTTTCAAATCTCTTCCGTTTGGAAAATCAAAAATCCAAAGGAGAAACCGGGGGAGCTAATGGATTTTCAATAGAGTTTCCTTCCTTCTTCGATGAAAGAAATGTGAGGGTACAGAATATAGGAGCATACTACACTGTTACTATACTACTGGGCTTCTGCTGGGAGTGACATCTCCTTCCATTTTTTAACTCATCGGTAAAGTATTGACCATATGTTATCACCCTCAGATTAACAATCTCCTGTTGCCCTTTCCATTCCATTCCATTCTACACGTATGTTTCTCTTGTATCAACGGCTTAATACTCTAGTGAAATGTGGAATTCTTGTAAATTTTCTCCCTCTTTTTCTTCAAGCAGGGTTGATTTTTAGGTAGGTTGAAACGTTGAAAGAAAACACACAGGACAGGAAAGGAAAACGAGGGGTCAAAAATCGGAATGGGATTTTCAGAGATCTTTGATATCCTTTGTGTAGTAGTTGTGTAAGAGTCATTGGGAAAACCTGGAAAAAATTCAAACAGTAAAGAACTCTTGGTGGCGTCATGGCGTGGCATGGCATTCTATTGCATTGGCATCATATATGCAAGCACGAACATCTAACATCGAACACGAACCTCTTTTATGGCTATGATGATGATACCAATGTCCAGAGAGGATCCCAACGGACTTTGTATTACAACTGACAAACCAACAAGAAATACATAAATAAATAGCTACTTACACTTCTCCCGAAGGAAAGAACAGAAGAGAGGGGAAGAAAAACAAAAAAAAGAGTTTCAGGTTTGAAATTGTCTATACCTATATAGTGTAGTTTTGTGCGAGCCGAAAAATGCAATATATTTGAGAGCCCAATATAATATAATGCTATCTGCATATAAAAAGGAGGAAGAGGAAAATGCTCTCAGCCAACTGAGAATTTAGACAGGAAGACACAAGACAGGAGGCAACCTCACTAAGAAAATCTTTTTTGAGCTTTCAAGGAAGGCCATCAAAAACCAACGTGAAGGTGAATTTTCTCTGTGAAAAAAGGGATGCTGCTATTGCTGCTGCTAGTTACTGTCCAGGGAGCTGTGCATCTTCTGACGTATCACAAATCCTTCATGCGTATTATTTTGGACCCTTGGAATTTCATGAACATAAAAAAATCTGATTGTGAGTCCAGTCCGAGAACTTTTTACTCTTCCTTTCTCCAAAGCTCCTCATCCCTTCGCTCTTACATTCTTTCTTGGGTTGTTAACTTGAGGCTTGAGACAGGTATTGTTTTTGGGCACGTTAAAACAAAATCAACTTATACCTTATGACCTTTCCATGGACTTTAGCAGAAGAAGAGCAAAATTTCTTTAGTAGAAATGTAGCAAAAAAACACAAGTCATGATGTGATGTAATGTGATGTCAGTTGCTGGTTATCCACAAAAATTCAGCTGTCATTGTTCCACTCGCTCTCGCTCTGACAAAACCAACCAAACCAGTAAACCAGTAGTGAATCTAATGCCCAAGAAAAAAACCAAGCCAAACCAAGCCACAAACAAAAACAAGATGGATAGATGTTGAAGCACGTGTTTCACTTTCTTTCTCATCGGCATCGCATCGGCTTCTCGTTTTATCCGCCTACGAAAAACTTTTTGGTAGGTTGCCTAACTTAGCCTCCACTCACTGCACTCAACCAGTCTGTTCTAAACGGTTTATTTCAGGTTTATTTATTTCCAAGATTGAATCGGACAACATGTCTTGAAGACGGATTAAGATTGGCTTACTCTTACGACCATTCCATTCCTTCTTTCTCAAAAAGGAAACGGTGGTTTGGTTTGTGTTTGTCGGAGGGAAAGAAGGCGGAAGTAAACAAGTGAAAGTTGCATTTCTTGTTGTCGACTCGAGCTTCCAACTCTCTTCTTCTATACCTGTAGGCTGCTTCATTGCATCGCTGCTTTGCTACTTAAATACATAAATGTACTTATTTTTTATATACATTAAAAATGTACTCTTTTTATCCAAAATTCGAAATGGAGAGATGCATTCTTTGTGCATATAGATTGTAGATAGAAAATAGCAATAAGGAAAGAGGTAAATAAGCCAAGCCAAACCCAAAGAAATTCTATGTTGGTTGTGATGTGATAAAAAGGAAAACAAGATCCTTTTCCCAATGCAATCTAGAGAAAGTCTCTTGTTACAACCACTCTTAAGAAGATAACCCATCTTCTCATCCTGTCCTGCATTACTTTTGTTTTGGTTCTCCAACTCCAACTCCAGCAGCTTCATTTCTTTGGGAATACAACACAACTTGGAACTTATCTATGCCCCTTTCCTTTTTCCCTACATTCATTTCATCTAGGTTAGTTTTCTCTCTGCAGTTGTATAATGCATTTTCAACACGCCATGCACACCTCTCGCTTGCATGAACATTGCAATTCAACTTGTCTGCTTCATTGCTTCTCATCTTATTCCTGGTTTGGTGTATATGGGTTTGATCTTGGACCGAAAAAGCAAGCACCAAGGCTAAATTCACTTTAGGTTTCCTCCTCCATAATTCAATTTAATCCGGCTAGATGAAAGATTAATCTTGGACGGACCCACTAGGACTTGCATTCTTATTGCTTCATTCATTTTGTTTGGGATGCGGATCCTATCTTTGAGCTTCTTTTCCTTTTCTCCCTTTTCTCAGCAACAACTTAGACCAAACACGCAATGTAGAATTAAAGCTGCAGTTGGCGATTTACTCACCCTACCGCTGACTTTCTCCCAAAGTCCAAAGTAGTAATAATACATTAAAGAAGTCGTAATATGGAGGTGTGGTATGGTGTGTGGTTTTGGGATGGTTATGTTTCGTTAACAATAAAAACTAAAACAATGTGGTTGTTGTTGTTGTGCTTTGAGGCCGTTGTACTTTTATTTTAAAAAGAAAATAACATATATAATAAAACGGTAACCTTTTTATGTACAGAGATTGGTAACTTTTTTGAAAAGTTACAGTTACAAGTTAAGTTACAGTTAAGTTACATAACTGTAACTGTAACTTGTAACTGATCGAGTATCCAAATGTAACTTGTAACTGTAACTTGTAACTGAGCTTGTAACTGAATGTAACTGTAACTGTAACTGTAACTGAGCTTGTAACTAAATGTAACTGTAACTGTAACTTGTAACTGAGGCTGTTACAAAATGTATGACAAACAGAAATGTGACAGAATTCTTTATAATTTCAATTTTAAATTAGCTAGTTTGGAAGGCTGCAATTGTAGCTGGGTCCAGTAGCATGTATCCATACTCTTTCAGGGCGTATCTGGCAGTCAGAGATGGATAACTTTATTGAAAAGTTGCAGTTACAAGTTAAGTTACATAACTTGTAACTGTAACTTGTAACTGAGCTTGTAACTGAATGTAACTTAACTTGTAACTTGTAACTGAGCTTGTAACTAAATGTAACTGTAACTGTAACTTGTAACTGCAACTTGTAACTAAATGTAACTGTAACTGTAACTTGTAACTGAGCCTGTAACAAAATGTAACTGTAACTTAACTTGTAACTAAAACCTTCCAGTTACCAATCTCTGTTTATGTAATACATTTATTTGTTGTGTTCAAATTAATATTTCTTCATAGCGCTGCTTCCCCGTCGTTCTCGTTTTGGCACCTCTATGCTCCAGGTAATGGCATTGGTAGAGAAGGTATTCATTAACCTCTTGTGGAAGCTTGAGCGGGAGAATAAAATCGTAAACTTTGTTCCGCTCTATTTCCCCATTTAATACACCTATCATATCACATCAATGTTCGTTACTAATCGCCTTACATATTATTTATACTTATAAATAATCATATAGTTCACGAATGCGTGCGTACTGTTAACCCGCATAGCTAAAGTGGACCAGATGAGTTGCCGCGGCGTCTCAATTCCAATCCACTCGAGGATATGTTGATGCATATTCAAATTATATTTTTGGGCAGTGTCTTCCGCTGGCCAAAACTTTCGACATATTTTTATTCTCGAGCGAACCTTTCGAGGCCAAGGATTTTCTGCCATTAAGTTGATCTCTTCATATTGTTGACGTTCTTGGCGTGAGATTCGGGCCACGACTTCTTGCTGCTTATTGTGGAAGAAAATTTTTGAGGGGTGCTGAAAAGAATTCATTAAAAGTCTATTAATTTTTGGGGGAATTTTACGCCAAGTAAAAAATGTTGCTGTAATATTAAATAATAATCACCTTTTTTGTATTTTTAGTGTAATCATGTCCATTCCAAAAATGTGTTAGCAGCTCTTTATACGTGATTTCACTAGGATCATACTCAACATTAACGGCTTCAACATGGTCACCTCTGTTAAAACCAAACGATATTGAATATTGAATTCAAATTATTCTGTACGAAAGAAAAGTGAACGTAAATTAATTCTGCTACGCACCTGCAGTAAAAGGTCGGATTAGAGGCAACACCTCCTGTGAAGCCCAACTATAGAATATAAATATGATGATGATCATCTTAGCAACTTTCCATTTTATTTGATATTTTTTATTTGAATGGCGTTATATTTTTCCATACATACCCTAGTCCTTAAAACCCCATGAACGACGCCAAATCGTGACTCAGCTCCTAATGATTTTTTATCCAAAAAGTAAAATGATATTATTCCACTTCCATCCTCCTACTTTAATCTCAAGAGGTGGTATGGTGGTGATTCATAGTTTTCATTAAAAAAGGGCACTCACGCATAAAAGATCCCATTGCAAAAGTAGCTTTGCTTCCTTCCCTATCATAAAAGTCCATGTCATACTCATTCGTTCCAACCGGAGCCGGCGCCCCCTTCTAATAATGACAGTGATAATTAGGAATGAGCTAATTATCAACCAGTAGTGCACAGAAATATGTATGTTATAATCTCAAGAAAATATGGATCCAAAAAAGTAAAGGGTTATAATAACTAAGTAAGTATTATGTTGACACAAATATCATAACTCATTTCATTACGTTCCAGTCGCTACTGTACAAATTAGCAGTCCATCCGAGACGGTTCCACGGAAGGAGCCAATATAAACTATCGCATTTGAAGAAAGAAAAGAAACCGAAAATATTCCCCATTGATACTGAAACGGATGCCTACGAGAAGTCAAAAGTAGTAATATAGAATCATTCTCAACTCGAACTCGACTGACGATGAAAAATCCTAGTGATGATGATCAACAGAACATCAACATCCGATCCTCATTAACATTCAGATCAGTGCGAGAGCTCAAGCAATCAATATTTTTTTCTGAGACTGTGTCTCCTGTATTATTATTAGATGTCACCAGATGCAAAAAAGTACGGCAAGTAAAAATAAAATAAAAGTCTGCTCTTCATTTTCATTTTGTAGCAGACTGGAAAGAAAAATCATTTTGTTACTCCTTCAAAATATTCACATGGTAGTAGAGAAACCATGGGAAAATTAGCATCATATCGTAATACATATCACCATGACCCGTTGTGTTGAGTGACTATATAAATATAACTAGTTTGGACGTCGATAAGGCAAGCTGGATGTTATTCTCTTTGAATTTGACACGTTAGCTGTGAGCTCCTGCAGTGAAAATAGGCTGTGCTTTCTGTGAGTCTTTTTTTCGTGCATTTAAAAAGTCAGAAATGAAATGAGCCTGAAAGAGTTCACTTTACGAGATCAACGCACACATACATACATAATATACATACGTTCATCGTTCACGTTGTAAAAGGGGAAAAGAGTGAGAAAAAAAGGAAAGAAAGGAAGGGGACCAGACCAGGATCATGGATCATATACATTATAATATTATATTGCTGCTGCTGCTACATCAGTTGCATAAGGTACTCCTAGATTTATTAAGCACTAAAGAGAAAAGGAAGTGAAACTGAGAACAAAGTAGAAAATATAAAAAAAAAGAAGAAGGGGTAAGTGAATGATCATATGCATACTATATGAGATGTGGATAACGACAACGCCGACGTTGTTTTTCAGGATCAGGATCAGATGAGAGCTGATGCTGATCGTCATCCTCATCAACATCATCATGATGCATTCCGCATCTCAAATTTTCTTCAAACGAGTCTCAAAGGACGGAGAGAGCACAAGTGTCAAATGTGAAATGTCACATTCACATGTTATGAAAATTAAAGTGGAAAATATATTATTTTCTTCATCATCATCATCATCATCTTCTCCCATAAAATGCGTAAAGGTTGTTGCATTACATTACTTTAGTGCGTTATGCTATGCTACGCTACACGAGTGTTTCTGATCCATATAAAATGACGGGAACGGAAACCGTGTGAGCCAAATGCCAAAGCTTCTATTCAAGTGAGAATTTCCGAAATTACACAATCATCAACACGCTGGGGAAGCTGCTGAGTTTTTGAATTCAACATACATTCATTCACTTGGGAATATGAAATATAAAATGGGAGAAAATGAATAATTTTATAAACGGAATTACATTTTTGTTTGATGCGACATGTTTTTGACTACATTAGATTAGATTTAGATGCAACGATAAAACTGCGTTTGTGTGTGACTCAACAGCCAACATTCAACGAAACTCAGAGAGTTCTTTTGAATTGGGCAGGTAATGAGGAAACACGGACGGCGTTGAACAAGCCAGGATTCTCGTTAGACCTTTTATGAACCTTTTATGATGAAAAGAGTAATAAAATGCTTCTTAATCTAGGGAGATCTGCTTTAGTGAAGTAATAAAATGACATTTACATTCTGCTTGTTTCTGTAGGAGGAGGATCAACTGCCGGAAACCTTAGGAAATCCTGGAACGCCCACGACTACCGGGGAGTGTGAATTGTGAATCAAGTTTTCATTGAGCGTGGTAATTTTATTTATTGTATGGCATAGCGTCAAATATCTTGTTTTATTGTAGTAGCCAAACCAAACCAGCAAATGTGATAATTCGATAATCTTGTGGAGCTTGAAAAGAAATTTATTTTGTAAATTGAGTACAGGAAAAAGCGTTGGCTAATTTATACAATCGGTTTATTGTTAGGTGTTGGGGTGTGCGGTATGGTATTTATGTAGTCTGCCCGCCTCAACCGACCGACCCAGGACTGGATTAAAATGACATATTATTCTTTTTGTAAGATTAGTATTGAATGCACATGCAGTTTATCATTTGGGCAATATATAGAAACGAATCCGCCCATAAGGCCACATTACAAGACCCGTAATTAGACCTAAGTGGATTAAGGTCGGTGTCAAAATACGAAAACCGCTCAACGAATGAACGCTTTGTATCTTCTGGTTGAATCTTTGAGAGGTTATGGTTACCTTTTTAAAAGTGACAATCAAACGATTTTCCTTCCTTTGTATCTACGCAGTAATTGAAATATATAACATTCAGAGTTTTTTCTTAACCGGTGGATTGGGTACACAAAAATAAGAAAGTACGTTGCATTATATTACTTCTGGATTTTAATGTACAACTTTTATTAGCTATTTATTATAATTTCATTTGATGATTACTAACAGGAAAATACTGAAGAAAGTTCTTCTTTTATACTAAAAGATCAGCACAGGAGAATGGCATTGTACGGCTTTATAGTTGTGTGTCGTGTATTGTTTATTTTCACCCTCGCCCTGAATCTGATGGAATTTCCTGATTGTAATCTTTACATTTCATCCCTCCTCCACCACCACATGCAATGCTACAATGCAGTCTTTTTCCTTTTTGTAATTCTATCTGATCCTATACACCACCCATCACACATAATGAAATCCGACAGTAAAACGTATTGTATTTGGTGATCTTATTGCTCAGTAAAACTTTCTAATGATTAAGAGGTTGGACTACGAGAATTATTGAGGACAGGAAGAACAAACACAGTTACGTCTCAAAATTCATTTCAGAATCGAACTAGCTTAGGCATCTGATAAGTTTTTATTTAATTTAGAAATCTCATAAACACGAGTTGCTAATAATCTATCTAATAATCTTGTAGATTTTTTTCTTATTTTGTAGAATTTTTTACTGACTTTAAAGTTCTACAATTTGATAATTTTATTTTATTTTCAGTTTTAGAAGAACTGTTCCCAAATTCCAAGCGACAAAGGTCCGACTACAAATAAAAGAGGAAGGATAATTGTAGTTCAATGAAGCAGCCAAACAGAATCTCATGTCTGGCGCAGCATTCTTGTTCCAAAAATGGAGATCTTTCTTCTGAATCCAACCGGAGAATTTTTCGAACAAATATATATCGCTATCAGCAGGATTTTCACGTACTGCACATTTCATGTTATGTAACAACAAACTGGGGAACACAATCCCTTTTGAATCCAGCTACACAATATCAGCTATGAACATGAATCTTCATTCTCCATTCCCTCATCTTTACCAAAAGTAACACAACACAATATCGTACGTACCACACCGCATCATCATTTCTGATCTCATGCTGAAAAGAATGAAAGTGTTTATTGGGAGATAACAATATATTTTTTATGACTCATTGCCTCAAATTGCTCACATAAACAAAGACATAACAAATACAGCCGCTGGTAATTGACATAATGCTCTGTCACTGTCATGGATTACTTCTTTTGCGTTCCCATATTAGGAAACATTTTGCAATAATACAAATTTACAAACAACATTACCACTCTGTTCGATGTTCTCCTTCATCCAGAGAAGAGAAGAGATAGATCTTTCTTTTCCAGATACTCAAAAGCCGACGACTGTATTTACAAGTTTGACTTTTGGTGTTTGAAGAACCGTCCCAGTCCCATCAACAGCTTCTATTGTTTTTGTTCTTGTACTTAAACTTGTTTGGTGCTTTACCAAAATTTAATAATGTATTCATGATGTCCAAAACTCGATTTTAAATTCATGTGTGGCCAAACTCATAAATAAACGTTGGCTCAAAGCACCGACTCCAACTATTTTTTTATCTGATCGACAATGCAATGCAATATTATGCAACAAATACAAACAACGTCTTTTAAATCACTGCTTATTACATTCTTTCCATTGGTATTGGTTTTTGATCGTCATCAATATGGTCTTTCATGGCATGCGACGGGAATTTCTTGACATGACATTCCATCCATATCATATATCCTTATATAAAAGCATTTTTATACAGAAAAAAGGGATTCCTTCACAATCGAGCCAAATCCTCGCCTATGTAAATGACATTGGGAATTTGAAAGAAATGTGCATTATGTTTGTCAATCATGAGTGTTTTTGCATTGAATGGTGGATGTTGTATTATGAATGAATAAATGTAGGAAGGAAGGTAAAACGAAGAAGGTTGACAAAAAGCTGGAAAATCAAAAATTCAGTAGAACGTGCAACATAGCATATGTGACATTTGAACGTCAGTCAAGTTTTTACAAAAAGTACAAATAATACAACAATCTATGTAGATCTGATTTGCATATCCCTGTGCAGTATTTTAATACAAAGACGCATTTTTGTAGTGGGTTTTCTTTCAATATTGCAACAAAATACAAATCCGGACAAAATCCTGCTCGTATTCATTGATCTAGGAAATTAAAGCAATAAATATTCATGAATTCATCCTCTATTAAATAAAATTTATGCAGGTTCGCTCGCTAAGCCCCGTACTCACTGATATGATGCCGATGCTCTTGCAGAAACTTCAAAGACTAGCCGCATGTATGCAACAAATAAGATTCATAATAACTTGTAAGAACGAAGAAGAAAAGTGAAATGAATGAGTGTTCTGTTGATTAGGTTCATCTATCTATGTATATATAATATCTACACACACAATCTGATGATAACTGAACTGATTTGATAACACTAACTCAAAAGACACAAAAGCCCGCAAACTTTCAGATTGATTTAGAAACGGGTGATAATAATAATATTATGCAACAGAACAATCTACAAATCTCCAATCTCCTCCGTAAAGTAAACTTTGTTGAACGAATTATTATATATGGTCTCCAATAAGTTTGATAGGAAATGAAGTCTTCAGCTCCAAAAGCAAAGTTTGGGGTTTGCTTTTGTTATCAAGAATTTTCCTTGCCTTGCCATGAAAACGAAGAAGATGCATAATATTTGAACTAGAGTATAAAGTTGAATGAACCTACGCATGCATAACTTACGCATCCTCAGATCCTAGAAAAAAAATCATATCACGATTTTCCTACTTCACTTGCTATTTATTCATGCGATAATCTATAAAGTACACTTTACTCTGCAGATTTACGATCTTGCTCCTGGTCTGGTCCTGGTCCTGTGCTCAGACTTAATTTGATTTGTTTCTTAATACACTGCTTTCATTTCATACATATGCACGATGCATTATTGAGCACATGCATGTATGTGCTTCTACACAAAGGATAAAGTATGGAAATTTAAAATATCCTTATAAAATTATAGGATTTGTCGGACCAAACACAAACTCTGGCGTAGTGTGGTGTAATCAAGGAACAATGCTTTTGATGCTGCTACAGTTCCTTTCGTCGTGGTGAAGTTTTGCTATAGGGGAATGTGCTTGGTCTTGGTACAAACTACAAGTAAATACACTAGATTGCTACGAACTTTTCCTGCATGCATAAAAGATTGAACTTGACATTGAAATCACAGCTCACGTACACAAAAGTTTCCCCAAACACAAAAGCCAAAACTGGCAATTAGTCTTGTGTGAAAGTAACTTCACTGTACGCACGTTTTGCGTAGTAACTTAATGATCAATCTGGAGAAAAGTAATGTTGAATGTGGTGTGATGTGGTAAAGCGTAGAATATGTATGTTTGTAAGCTATGCGTAGTAGTAGGGATAACGGTAATTGCAACCCAATCCAAAATCTGGAAGTTTTTCAGGAAATCTTGTTAAATTAAGGGGGAGAGTGAATGAGTAAAGTCATTACTTCCATCTAAAATTACCTCCGCTCAAATTATATACTTTGAGGAAAGAACCGATTTTGTGCAACCGACAAGAAGGCCATTGCATTATTGGATGGATAGGGTTGAGGACATGCAAGACATAATATAACAAAAGTAAAACTTCACAACAGTCACAGTCACCCTTGCAAGCACATGGTAATACAAGGAATGAATATAAATGTGTATTATGCAAAGAGTATGAGGTGATTTCCTGACTTTTTTGTCAGTGATTTATTAAGGAAATAATTCGAACTGATGTAAAACGCATGCACACCTGTATTTCTAAATACATTTTTTTAATTTGAGCAGGGATTGGATTCTGCATGATTTAGCAAAATGCTCTTATGTTTTTCTTTCCCGAGCGGACGAAATGCAACGTATTCATCAATTATTTATTTTGGATTTAAAATTGATATTTGTATTTAAATCTTAAATTTATTTTTGTATTCATTCATGTAAATCTGGAGAGAATTTGTGCTTACAAATATTGATATGTGCAGAATGCAGATTACTTCGAAACCATGTTATTATTAAATTTTCGAGTGTTTATGTTAATATTCAATTGCTAAAGGCATCCTTGGAAATGCTACAAGGAGAGCCATCAGCTTGTTCTCCTGCAGACTCGAAGAGCGCAAATGTAATGAACGTTGTAGTTGCTTCCACTTCACCGAGATGTAGGCAAAATGCAAGAAGTAACGTTTTGCGTTTGTTTGTTGTAACTAGTAACTACTAGCTTTCTACACATTTCCTTATAGATATTGATGTCAAACTATCAGAATTGTACAATCAACAATGGATTAACCTCTCAAAATCAATTAGATTTCATAGATGCTTCGACGAAAATGACAAAAATTAACTAATGAGTTAGTTTACTTGCCAGTCTTGCCACACAATAAAAATAAACTTTTAATGTCATTTCCAATTTCAGTAGTTTGTTGCAAAATAGCAAACCCAACGAAGCTAAAGAACAATACATACATCAAAGGTTATTATTCAATAAATTAAATTATAACCTACTACTTTTAAAACAAAATTCACTAATTGAAAAAAATTATCCGATGAATGATTTTGGAATTACAGGGCAAATATTCAGTATTAAATCTTCCGCACACTGCTAGGTAACATAATATACATACGATGCCATAATGGTTATCATATAATAAAAACCATTTGGGCTTTGATTTTAAATAACCCGATTCGTAAGTATTTAAAGGAGTCACTTGCACGCAGAAAAATTTATTGTTACACCCACTTCAAACAATTGATATACATAAATAGTAACAAAATGTCTTTAGTGGTTAATGCGTTCAAGGTATAATCATATATCATATATATAATCATCAAGGTTAATATAGCATAGCAAGGGAATCCCATCCACACACGCCTAATTCCTTTGAAACGATAGCAGACAATTCTTTTCCTTTTTTAGCACAAACGCTTACATTCGCATTAGCCTCAGAAGAGAGGTCGGTCGAGTTTTAATTGCTTTAATTTTTTACATTACATTTTTACTTTACTCCAAATTTAACTTTTCCAACCCGTCGGAGTAATGTTTTGGACCATGTAGCTTCTTAAAAAATCTTTAAGCTCTCATAGTAGATAATTATTGCAGACTATGAACAAATTTGAGGTTTTTGCCTGTGAGAAATGCAGGACCCAGTAAAGTACGAGACTATCAAGTCAGTTGCAACAGATATTGTGAATGTGTTTCTTCCTAAAATTTTGAGTATGGTAAAATGGGAAATGAAAGAGAAAGTGCTTGATTACGGTTGTGGAGCTGGGAGCACTGGGTATAACTGGTTACTTCCAAAAATTGAGCAGTTTGACTCGACCTTGTATTCCGTGGACGTGTCTGCCAAAATGCTGGAGCACGCTAAAAAACGTTATCCCCATGAACGAATCACTTACGGCGTTGGAAATGTTCTTGATAACTTTCCCTTTGAGAACGAGAAATTTGACAAGATTTTTGCCATAAATGTTATTCATTTCATAAATGATTAGGGTAAATATTAATTTTTATATTAAAGAATTATTACTAATCTCCATCAATCAGTCCATTAACCTTTTCAGTACCAAATACACCACAATGATGCTTTTTTATACAAAACCATTGGCTACCAATGGACACCACTATGGTGACTGCATGTGAAATTACCATTCTCCATGATGCTCTCTAAACCCACCCCTATGATCCCTCTCTCTACATTTTCACATAAACGCACGTACACTACAGAACGTATATGTATATATTCAGCTTTCGAATTTTGGTGATTGGTTTCAGCCATTTCGAAAATGAAAGGATCCCTCCAAAAATCTACGCAAGTGATGTAGGCAGTGTCAGCTCTAATAAAAATTCCAGAAGTTGCCCAGACAATGAGAGAACTCTCGAAAGAAATGATGAAGGCCGGAATAATGGAAGAAATGATTAATGATACTTTCGAAAGTCTTGAAGATCAAGAAGAACTTGAAGAAGCTGCTGACGAAGAAATCGATAACGTAAGTTTTTTTTTAAATAGTTTATTGATAAGTTTTAAGTATTTTTTAACAGGAACATTGCATAATTACTTTACAGATCTTGTGGGAGGTAACAGCAGGTAAGCTTGGACGGGCTCCAGCTGCAGGCAAAGAGGCTTTACCAACCCCAACTCCATCGGCAGCCGCTATGGAATCAGATGAGGAGGATGAGGAAGAGCTGGAAAAGATGCAGAGTCGCTTGGAAGCTCTTAGAAGTTAAAACTTGGCTGCATATGGTGTTTAATTACCGTGATCTGCTATATATATATAATGTGCAGGATTTTAAGTATTTATATACAAAATTTAAAGTATTCGATTTTAACTCTGTAAGCTTAATTAAGTTTTTAGTGCATTAAACTTACGATAACTAACTCCAATTACCTCAGTTTACATTGAATAATCAATCCACCGACAGCCCTACACTAACGGGTTAAAACTACAAGTTCCAAGAAACATCTTGAGGGAATACAGTAATTATTTTTGAATTGTCACACACGATTTTACTTGCATTGTTTTAAATTCTTATTTCTTTCTAGGCACTAAGCAACCGTAAAGATACATTGTTTTTCTGCCGCAGAATAAAAATACTTAAAATCAAAGAAACAAATTATTATTCTTAACAAAGTGCCTTCCCATAAAGTAAACCTACGTTAAGAGCTATTACTCAGAATATAAGGAATGACATGAAATGAAGGCTTCAATATTAACTATAGCGGAACTAATACATACAATGTTCACCTATACTGTTAGGTTTTTGGAAGATTATAAATAATTATTGATTTTTTAATTAGCAGTTTACTACAATAACATGGTTTAGTGAGAAGCTTTAAGTTACATTTAGAACCAATAGGCTTTTTTAAATGATGGTGTAAATTGTCTAAGCACTATGGTTATAAGAAAATTAGAGTTAGATAACATGAAGGTAAGATACTTTGCTAAAATGTAAAGTTTTTATTTTCGTTAAGAGAATAAGGGCAAAGTAGAGTAAAATTTCCGACACGTAAAATCCTTACAATTCCTGTTCATTCGTTCGAGTCCCGTGCAATACGGAGCTACTCCTTTGCAGTTTGCAAGTCATACCTAGAAAAGAATTAAAATGAGTTATCCAGTAAGATTTGCAAAATTAATCATAAATTTCGTCGTTTAATACATAAATATGAGCTACTCATAATAGGCACATATAGTATTTTATGGGGGTAAACATCGCCCATAATTAAATGGAAAGTATATTTATTCTTACATTATTACGTTACTTACGTTATTTGACGTTCCATTGCTCCCGTCTAAATCATCAACAGCCCGAAAGATAAGACGAAGTTTGAGTACCGTATTTTCATTAACAGGTGCTCTGCAATATGGGCAGCTTTGGTTTCTAATTGTATAAAAATAAATAGCGAATTTGAAATAACAATCATTTTTTAAACTTGTATGATATCTACCGGATCACTAATTAAAAATTACATGTTCAACCATTTCTCTAGGCACAGACTGTGGAATATGTGCCCACAACGTGTCGCTACAGAATTCGCATTCAGACCTTCCCAGCATATTGAGCACATGAATTTGCCGTGATTCGTTGTCGTCTTCTCATTTCCAGAAGTTAATGGCCCTTGTCCTGGAGAGGATGGACCAGGAGCTGGAGGTTGATGCCCAGCACCAGGTGTCCCAATTTCTCCGGACATTTTGATGACCAAAGGGGATTTTGCAAGATCTGAAATGATGTAAGTGAAGTAAGTAGTAGTTTCAGTTACAGGAAAGAAGAACTAATATACCGTGACAAAAAAACTCAGGATGACAAATTTCGCATTGAGCTTAACTACTTTTACGAATTAAACTAAACCACTTTCACAATCTTAAAGTAGTCAATCAGTAATCAACATGGCGTAAAAGGTCAATCGGATGGATCTCAAACACTATGGGTGTGTCAGACATTTAAGAAAACATGGGATGGTGTAGTTAATGGCTTACATTTAATCGCACACTTCTATAATATGAAGTGACCCCATGACGTTATACGAAAGTGATCCCATGAAACTATTGTACCTTACTCAGGATTTTCATCACACAAAGAAATGAAAATGACACTTTTTAAAAGAAACATTGAATCAAATATATTTTATGTTAATGATTACATTTGAACATACAGATGTAATTAATTTTGAGTAATATACATGTAAGCAAGAAAGAGCACTTGCAATAATATGTAACTTGATACTCATTATTGTCATAAACATCTGCCTGTACATTAATGCTTCTCCCAATTTCATAAGTGAATGAGCAGCACCGAATTTTTAATGTCATTAAATTATTTAATTAACATTTTAAAAAGTTAGTAGTACACACTATCTGGCCGAGTTAATGAACAAAAAATATTTTACTTAATTAAAGCAACCGGAACCTCTAAGCTGAAGGACATAGACACTGAGAAGTATGTGTTGTAGTATTATTAGACGTGGTAATATTTGATAAATATATCTGCTGTAATAAAGATATATACTAATAATTAACTGCACTTCTCGAACCTCAATACTATTG
This sequence comes from Orchesella flavescens, assembly GCA_964034955.1. Classification (NCBI taxonomy): domain Eukaryota; kingdom Metazoa; phylum Arthropoda; class Collembola; order Entomobryomorpha; family Orchesellidae; genus Orchesella; species Orchesella flavescens. Next base: position 24,398,627 of record OZ035958.1, on the reverse strand, counting down.
TAGTTAGTAACATCATAACATTAAAGCTAGCAAAAGCGATTATTCCGAACGCTCGAGAAGGTGTTACTAGGTTAAGGTATTAATTTTAGTTTACAATAAACAATTGTTTTAAAACCCCATTGTTTACCTTCAAGATTCAAACCGAATCATCTCAGTAAGCCAGATCTAGTGAGGCGAAATATTGTACGTCAGTCGATAAACATACAATTTGACTAGACGGATTCATCCTGCACCTGTTATGGTTATTAAAATTTGTTTTTGTGTAGGCATATGTTGGGTATTGCAATAAATAGAAAACGTTTTTCTGTCATTCCGGAGGCTAAAACAATACCAATTCTTTAAAAGCGTAAGCGAGGAAGGCCCGCTAAGGCCAAGGAAGCTCTGAAAGTGTAATTATAGCAATTTAATAAGCTGTTAAAAAGAATTTAATAAGTAGGTTTTCCATATAAAACGATATTATGCCACGAAATTTGACAAAAAAAAGTAAAGTGACGATGTGTAATTTTAAAGTGGAAATTTCTACTAAATTTGTTTATAATTTTTTTAAAAAAGTGTAAAAGTTTCATGGGATCACTTTCACATACAATCATGGGGTCACTTACTATTATACAGGCGTTGCGTTATATATAAGTCGTAGTTAATTAGGCAAACCATGAAGTAAAAATGGCTACTTGATTTCGGTGACTACGTATAAGCAGTAGTTGTATTATATATTCTTATTTTAATGGCTTGAATCAACTGCGTCCTTGTTGAAGTGACACGAATACAATGCTACAAAGAGATATTCCTAGCCATGCTACTAGTTTAGGAAATACTGGAGTAGAAATTTGGTTAGCTATAAACAGTTTAATGAACAATAAATATACTTTTACACAAAGGAGTTGTAAAACATTATTCCATTTTGATTTCCATTGTCTAGTCGGTTTTATGTGTGTGACAGCCTTCCGACTAATTAAAGCTTGTAGTAAGTCACATCAGAGAGTGTAAAATAATGTTAATTCACTGTGGAATGTTCTAAAGGTAGATTATTTTCTATTCATTCGATGAGACCTTGATAACTTTCGTACAAAATAAAACCTTATGGCTTTAAGTAAATGATTGATTCAAGGCATGCTAGTATTCCGTTGGAAGAATATAATGTTCCACCCAATCATGTACGCATCTTTAAATTTCCACTCTTAACTTTTCTTCATCTCAAATGCTACTTACATCATACTTATACTTATGAAAAAAAAATATCGGTGCATCTTTAGTTGACTGGTCCATGCACTAGTGTTAGCCGATGACGTGGGAAATTGATAACAATGAAATGCATCCGCTGATTCCTTGTGTTTCAAGGGAAAGTCGTGGTATTAGCATGAAATAATAATTTACTACCCTTTGATGACTTCCTGTCGTATAAATACTAAACACTGAACGCAAATTAATTAGCATCATCCTAAAATTAATTCTTCTACATGGGAATAGTCTGGTGGGTCTTTGCTACGTGTGTACAAGAGAAAAACGATTTACCTCTCATGACTGTTAAGAAAATAAAGAACATTTATTAACACGAAGATTTAGACGCATATGTATATAGCTTTCTGTACTGCATAGCGTGATCACCATCAATAAAAACAACTGTAATGAGACAAATATCTTGTCACATCAAACTTGATACATTGACAACCCCCTCTTGCATCCTAGCATAAAGGCGTACTGATTCATAAAAAGATAGAGAAAATTGGGAAAGGAAAAGAATCAATCACATGATCCCAATTTCCTGTATTAGCGTTCCAGGGTGGTTTCATATTTACTTTCACTTCCTTGCTCACTAACTAGTTGATAATAATCGTGAAAACTTGATGCATCATGTAATCTACACTCATTTCCATTATTGCATGTGGTTGAGCTTGTTCAATGACGGCTGATAATAAAACAACATTTCTTAGATCATCCATCTCAATTCACTCCATGCAACATATACAGTGAAGTGTAAAGTTGTGTTTGGAAGACAGCAGCATTCGATCTCCATTCATACGTGCGTATTTAAAAGAAATATATATTCTCTTCCATTGATTGACTACTAAATTATCGGCATTTGTGTTAAAGTTTGAAATGAAGAAAAACTCATGTAAAATGTCTAACCCACGGAAAAACACGTTTCTTCAAGATTTCTTACAAATGGACCTTCCAGTTTCAACCCACCTGAAACATCACAGTGAGTTCACACCTCCTACTACAAATCCTACAGGCAGAAGCTCGAAAAATCAAGAGTATGACCTACACTGTCTTTGTTCAAGTACATTTCCAGTATTTCAAATGACGAGACTCCTTGGTATTAAATCAAGTATCTCAGCAAGTCATAAATGTGCACGAAAGACTTTCACCTCAGGACCAATGATCAGAAGCCTATCAGCTATTGTTACTCAGCAGGCTTGTTTTTATTGCCGTCTTTATGCAACATTTTCTTTGCAACTGGATACATCTACTTTACAATCTGGATTTATCTCCATTTTAATGAGTACCTTGGAGTCTTTTTCCAAGGGGTGGATAACTATACCCTTGCTGTTTTCAAGCGACTTCGCTTCTACTGAACGCCCGGTTCAAAGGAAAAGTGTTTATAAAAGCGTTGCAAGAAATGCAAATTACTTTCTCTTGTCTCAAACAACAAGATTCTAGCTTTGTTTTGAAAATTATGTCAATCGTTTTGGTTGCGTTTATCCTAACCACTACGTTAATATATGGAGGATTTTTTCTCTACCTAATTTTTGGATTGACGATCCCGTACCAGAGTGAAACTGACTCAAATCATGACTGGTCATCTGTTACCTTCGTAATGGAAAAATTTGGACATTTCTTGCTGCCTCTTTATGGCAATTTGCTCTATTGCCGTGTTGTCCGTTACAGCAGCAGTATACACCGTCATTCTTCACAAAGCAGACGCTGGTATTAACGGACAGCATCAGAAGGAAATTGTCAATTTTTTTGAAATTGTCTTCAACGTCTGGGGATTTCACATATTCTTTTCGTTATTCATATTAGTTGGAGTGTTGTATAGTGGCCAACGCGTCACCTGTGCGATATATCTTGCCTAAACTAGTCTTATAGTTTAATGTATTACCACATATCTCAAGCGTTCGCATTAAAACCCTGTTTTAATACATATAAAGGCAACTACAATGTCCTTTATAAGTACCTCTATCATTACATTTTTATGCCCTTGTGATATTTCGTAACATACGACTAGTACTGTTGCGACCAGAGATATATAGAGATTGTACATCACTGTGATTCTTAATTTTTTTTACTGATAACCGTAAATACGAAATCCCATTGTAAGAAATAGTAGTCGAGGAAACAAAGTTATCAGTCCCATTTACGCCCATGTTAAATCTTCAATCACAAGCTCTCCTATGCATTCCTTATGGGCATATACATTCTAGTTTTATATAACTTCTTTGGTTGCGACAGAGTAAGATGTTTCTTATGGAGATACAAAAATGTTTGATCAATCGTTTAATGCTTCATTTTTTCTTTTTAATATGCCAATACACAGATTCGACTAATCTCCAAGGTACTTCAAGAAACATTCCTGAAGCATGCTGACAATGAGTCTAAGTTCCAGGTAAATCATATCCCTTCAGAAATTATGAGCCCCAAAGAGTATTACTACCCTTATACTTTTGTATTACGGAATTATGTTAATTTCTAGATCGATCTATTGGCACAAGCAATTTATGGAGAGCCTGTGGAGATCGCAGCTTGTCACATAACTAAAATGAGCATGACGTTTGTGGCGTCTGCCGTTGGAAATATTATTACGTACATAGTTGTCCTCCTACAATTCAGATGGTCTTGCAACTAAAGGATTTAATTTTGAAAGAGGAAGACTCAAACTAATTCTCAAAAGAATACCTGGGATGGAAGAGAGATAGAGAAAGATGTAGGATGGCAGCGAGAAATAGAGAGATATGGGATGGTAGAGTGTATTAAACTTGTAGACTTGTAGACTCTGAAAACTCGCTAGCATCCAATTCATCGGTTCATAAATGCTCTCCCCCACCGCACAGCCCCACCACCACCACCTCTAATAACAAAATTTTTTACTCAAGCAAGCGACTAGCAAAAATGAACTCGATAAATGCGTTTCCATATCCTCGTAGCGTATCACATTGTCTAATTTAAGTAACATTGATGGAATATAGATCTAGTATAATTTTTATCTGATATTTAAAGGATACGAGGAAGGTTTATGTCAATACGAATTCATATGCATAGTTTCATATATAATGTGTATATACAATAATGTATGTGAATGTATAGTCCTGTTTTTTACTTTCGGATTGCCCTGTGACGTAGGCTGCCACCTCACCATCCTTGTACACTCATGTACCTACTGCAGATAGTATGATATTCGTAAAATCCTTATATTCATTTAATAAGCTAATGTTAATTTTGAATTACATGAGGTGACATCATGGAGAAGCTTAATTCTAATCTGTAACTGTCTTACTAATCTTACCAAACTTCTAAGTAGCCACTCATTTAATTAATTTAGGGATTTTAAGGTTTACTTACACGAGTTAGTGTGTTTTGGACCCCAAAACTCGAACTTATGAATATCCTCCTTGGAAGGGACTAAAGAGTAACTGTTGAATGTTTTATTACTGGACTTCAAAAATCGAACTAATAAACTTTCCTCCTTTGAAATAAATAAAGAGTAATGATTGAAAGTTTTATTACTGGACTCCAAAAATCGAACTAATGAACTTTGCTTCCACAGTGTAACTAGAGAACTAAAGAGTAATGAGTGCTTATTCAAGCAGGAGCAGATCTTGTATGCAGTGTAAAAATGAGACTAAACGGCTCGATAAGGTACCTAAATCTCCTATCCTCCTATATTAACAACATGTATATGTATTATGTATATTTTCTTCTTCTCTACCGAGCACGAACCGCTTTGCATGTACGAAATAGTCAGAGAGTGTGTATGTACTAGCAACTTTTTATGTAATAAATCTGGGCTTACAATATTGTCACCTCACACTTCTTCTCCTTATCATATTTATACCACAATAATTTCTGTTCAAGCAATGGTACCCCACTACAATCACTAGCAGCAAATGCATATGTATAAAAAAATGGCAGTTCAAAAATCCAAAAATCATCATCATCATCACCAGTGCATATTTTCCTTTTAATTTCGTATTCAAACAAATATATTATAAGGTGTACATTATGTATAACGCTGCTCTGCATGTATTGTGAAATAGAGCAGCAAATTGAGAAATAAAGAAAAAAGAGAGTGAGTCATATTATATTAGGTTACGTCATCGCACCATATCATGTTTAAATTGCAAAGCTCAGTCTTCCGGATGTGGAGTACGGATGAAGTATTTCATGAACTTTGCCCCCATTTGCAGAGCTTAATTTGTAGTCGCTTGGAAAATTCAACTATATTTTTTTGTAACACTTTTATTTTCTTCAAGATAGCACACCATCCATCCCTATTACAAAATGTACTGTACATAAAATGAATATATAAACATGAAAAAGCTTTGACTAATAAAGCTGTGGTTGTTCTTGTCATGGCGAAGCAAAATCGGGTATAAAAAATAAGCAACTTCTCTTCTCATGCAAATAAACCATATGAATAAAGCCAAACTGAACTACGTACATATTACCCAGAGCGGATTGTGTCTGCAATCACTGTTCTAGAAGCTCTGGAACTCCCTTTGCATAATACTATACTTTAAAATATTTATGCATCAAATAATAATCTGTACAAAAAATCGGTTAGGCTACAAGGTAGCTAGACTCGCTATTTTAGATCATAATAGCTTATTTTTTTAATAATGTTTGCATGTAGTGATATAACATGGATTGGTTTTATATACCGTGAAAGTATTTACCATAGTGAGTAGAAAGTAGACCATTTATCCAAAGAATTTCCAATATGAAACCATATAAATATATAGTAAAGGTTGAATGTAAAAAGAATGATTATTGATGGGATTGGGACTTTGGACGGAGAACGAACGAAGTGAAGTCGCATCTTAGGTCAAAGCAGAAAAGAGTTATTAAATGAAAATTCATAGCACATATATAATTCGAACAAGCAAAAGCTAAAGTAGGATTTTTATGAGCAAGCTTTAATTTTAATTCATATGTATGTGTTATCATGAAAACAGCTACCACAACACGTCAACTGTAATTCTAGTCGAGCACTTTTGTGTTGTTGTCATATGAGAACACGCTGCTGAAAATAATCATGTTGCATCGTTTTCACATCTATGAAGTAATTATCAGAATTATCTGAATCTGCATGATGTATAACAGCTTTCTCTAATTTTGCAATTAGCAATAACGTTGATAATTCTACCAAGTTAAATCAACTGAGAGTAAGCATTTGTTTGCTAAATTTTGCAAATATATGCCCACACCCAGTTAGTTTAACAAGGCAGAGTGATTTGAATTGGCGTGTTGCCAACAAAGGTTCATCTTCTGATGGGTTGGCTGAGGTCCTCTGGGATGAGAAATCCGAATGGGGTTTTACACTGGAAATGCTTCTACGTATATTTTCATCTTAAGGATGAGGATGGCACTTGCGAGAAGGTGGCAATATCGTTGATTAAACTACCAAGTTAACTCAACTAATTGAAGCATAATATCAGCAACAACGAGCGTCATTGCAAAAAATTGATATAAATGACCCAACTAGTTGTGCTAACAAGGCAGTGTTTTGGTATTGCCAACGGTGGTTTCCTTGTGACGGAAGGGCTGAGATTCTCCGAGATGATAAGAATGGTTCCTCCTTGCTGGTTCCTTGGATGTTTCTGATGCTGAGGTGATAAATCGGCCCGGTTTTTATACAGAAAACTCCAGGCATTTTTAGCATTGTTAAGATATGTTTTAAATCATGGAGACATGAATTATTATAAAAATGTATGTTTTCTCCATTCCTTCCTTCTTATACTCATAAGAAAACCCGAGTATTCTTATAAGAAATGATATATGATTTCAATAACTGCGTCGCAAATTTTCATCAGAATTCGGTGAGGTGCAGGTGGCCAGGTACATTCATTGTATTTTGTATTTTTTGCAATGAACACTGTTTATAAATACCTCAAGACATGCCTAATACTTGGAAATCAAAGCAAACTTAATTACAAAAGGAAATGGTTAATAGGGTAGATATTGAATTGTACATCAAAATCGATGAGTTGAGCAACAATGCGAAGCTTAGTCATCCAATTTTCTGGAAGTCATTGAAAAATTCCATGTATCTTAGAACACATGTGGTTGTACTGCGCTACACACAATACCGTTGCTCACATAAGGTCATAAAATTTTGCTGGGAAAAGGATGCAGGTGCAGTTCATTCTGGTTTCAAACCCGAAACCAACACCTTCCGCTGATTTCAAGGCTATTGCATATTGCATTTCCTTCAAACAAATATAATGCAATTTTTCCCATTGCTTGCATATACTATCACTACATGCCATATATGCAACTATGCTACATGCACTGCAAACACACAATCAAAATGTATGTAGTGTGGTGGATGGTGTTTCATGTGAGCATATTTTTTGGTATGCCACACATCATATAATGTGACGATGAGCTTGGAAGAGGAAGGAAGAAGCTCAATGATAAAAAAATAAATTATATGTAATACTTGTATATAGATGCTCTGAACACCAAACTTCGATATTAAATGAGTTCAGTGGTTATTTGACAATAGGAAATTATACACAAGCAAATGAGCCCATAATAATACGACGACGGCATTTAGAAACATATTTTCATATCTTAAAAGACTTCAATGCGATAACCAGCAAGATTATTGTCTTTTATTTTTAACTGATTTTGATATTTTGGTTTGTATAAATCCTAGACTTGGCGGTTTGGTCAATTGATGATGACTCATTTGACTTTAATGAGATGATGGTTGACATACTTGACTGTTGAATGTACTTCATGTCGAATTATGTCATCTTGCTCCATTTGCTTGCCTGATTTGCTGAGCACCAATGATGTAATAAACGCCACTCCAGCTAAAATCCTTAAATTTATAAGGATGCCTGGATGTCGTCGTGGATTGGCAGTACTTACTCATGCATGATGGTTTTTAATGTAAGATTGTGGATCAAGAATACATTATTACAGCATATTTTTCAGCATGTTATGTACATTATATATTTGCATGGATTGTTGCATATTTTTTGCATGTTTTTGTATATATTATAGTTCACAAGCTTTTGACGTTCACCATCCTTTACGCTCATCGTTCACAAGCTCAATCAGATACTCATCGCTAAAAACGGAAGTTTCATGTGTCAAGTCTATAATACCTAAGGAATTCAATTTGTAACGGTAACTGGAATCCTTTTAATAATCTTGGGCTCTAACGACACATGACAAGCCTATAGCAGTGATGAACATTATGATTAACCATGTTATGATAAGTGAATGGTAAGACTTAAGTTTTACCGAGGCAAACGATATAAAATTTATATTGTGTTATAAATGCCGAATCAGGAGAGAGCGTAGAGTTTAAGATAAGCTATTGGTTAGCTACTTGAGATTTCTCTGCTCGCATCACATTGTCATCATCATGATCATGTATTCCAAGTAGGCTCATAACAGCAACTCTGAAGGTGGCCGCATTTCATTAAGATGACAATATAAATGCCTAATTATACATTCTGCTTGACGAATGGAAGCAAGACCATTCGTCACCTAATTCCTGTTATCATATCGTTTATAGTGTAAATCAGAGTTGGTAACATGAAAGTGAGTTCCTAATCAACCCACCACACTCGAGCAGTTGGTTTAAGTAACCGAAGAAGGGGAAAAGCGGACGTTAAACTACGTAGCATGTAGCCATTCCAGAATGGAACATGAGAGAAATAAACTATTTTCATATCATACATTATTCAATAAGAATGGCAACAAGCCAGTAATTATTGCTCGTGTTTCCAAGAAATTGATTCACGAAAATAAAAACGACTTCATTCCAAGCTAAAATAAAGCTTTGTAACTGGAGAAACTACCATACATAATATGTATATTATGTCATGAGTATTTTTTCTATCCCAATAGACTCCTTCTCTTCAAAACCTCTGGATTTGTTAGATTACCACAGCGTAATAAACTAAATGACGTTTAACATCAATAATACAAGGGTAGGGATGAAAGCTATGTAGTATAATACAGAAAAGTTACTTTAATAAGGTCTGTTGCTTTCACTTCCGATCCTTCAGTATCGTCTCGTAGTCAAGTATAAAAGCGTAACAGATAGAAGGCATGCTCCATATAAACTTTTGGACTATATGGTTATTAGAAAAACTACTCTTCACCTCAGCCAGTCATTCACGGGATTGCCAACCAACATCAAGCCTTGGTGAGATCTCTTCGAGTTTCATGAGATTTCATAGAAATTCATCCCATGCAAATACAGAACCGATAGTTTATGCGCTGTTGCTCTACAGCTCTACGTACCAAGTTTAGCCACAAGTTTATATGATGGAGTACGCTCTCATGAAAAAAAAATGGAATATTTCTTAGCAAAGACAGGGAAGGAAAGTATGTACCACACATTAATTTCACAAGTGTTTATATCACTACGGTTTTCATATGTACATTGCATTGGCAGGATGATGAGCAGCAGAGAGGAATAATACTCGTTCATCGTTGTAAGCGAGGAGTCCTTGTCTTTCATTACAATCTATATCTTCTTGAGATAGATGAGGTGCTTTGGAAATTATAAATGTGGGGCGACTAAAGACGTTGTTGAAAGAATCAACCAAAATATCTTATATATCAAAATATAAAGATATCTTATGTATCTTTTCTTTATAACTTATAGAAAGCACAGTCCGTTCTCAACAAATGCTGAAGCATCAATGCAATGTAGCTTAGATTTTGGTCATTACAACATAATAATAGTTATGTTTAGTGGCTCCCTTCGAATCCCAAAAAGCAACAAAACAAGAGTAATAGTTGAAGGGTGAGAAGGAGGCGGGCATCAGATTTAACAAACCGGGACTGCTTTCATTCTTTGCCTCCCTATGCTACAGGAGGATAGGTTGTATGCGTTTCCCGTGATAGCTTAATTATGCAACCTTGTAACATGTAACATGCATAAAAACCTGATTAATTCGCAGTGCGAGGGATCAATGATACAAGATGATAAAAACGATAAGTTGATTCAAACCTAAAAACTGATTAAATCATTTTAACACACGGCAAGCACGAAATTACTGCTTGCGGTGAATGTGAAGTAGATGTATACTTTTACACGTAGAAACTTGTTGTACTGAAGCTGAATAGAAGAAAGAGTAAGTCATATCATTGAATACGAATCACAAGGAATAAAGAAATGAAAGTTTTTACGTTGTTATAACTCTACCATTATGATTTAAATGCATCACCCGAAAAATCTAGTGTCATATTCGCTCGTCAGAGATATTTTTGCCCTGTTGACAGTGCATTTTCATCATCCTGTGATACATGTATTATGTATATGAGTTGACTAAGCCATGAGCTTTTTGTTTCTAGTTTACGTAGAAATGCGTAAAATATAATATTAAAAAACGGAACAGAAAGAGGGATGTAACGTAAATGTCATCATTTAAAGATTAAGTTTGAATTGTAAGATTGTCATCATTTCAATTTAGCTCCACTCAACCTACGTCAACGACCTACCCAATTAATTTATGTACAGATTCATAGAGATATGATCAGGCTAACAGCATGCTAAAATGATAGTCTGGCATTTTGGAATGTTTATGCCAGGTAAGACTAGATGTTGCAAAAGCATGCATGTTTTTAATCTCCCGAATGAAAACCTTTCTTTTGGACTTTTTTGGTGACGTTGATATACAAGCAGAAGTCCTTTATGGAATACTATTATGGAGACTCATCCAATCCAGACTCATAAATATAAAAATGCATAATGCTTTCGTTAAAGCGGACTTCAAACCAAAAAGTTCAGCAGCACGTCTCAAAAATTATTTGTCAAATTAAGGTCTTATCCATCTGAAATGCCTATCAGTCTTCAAGTGCGAATAACCTTCGCTAATTATAAGAGTGTCATGAGTAAGAGATATTATTGCTCATTGCTTCTGCGCTAAGCACATAGGGTGTGGGTGGAAGAAAGATGCACAATGATGTGAGCTCTTGCTTTCTGCTCAACTAAATAATATACATTATGTAGCCTGACCGTTAGCGATTTTTACAGTAATTTGTTTCACGGAGTAGGAATAATGGTATAAGTAGATTTGTCGAGGATAACGATAATGTTATTACTAACGATAAGGTGTGCATTAAATGAGCATTGAATTATATAGGAAAAATATGCGTACGTGATGTCTGTGAACGAATGTGATCGTCTACTTGACGAGGCTCACACATGGATTTTATATCATGCATCATGATTCATACCTCGAACTACCCAGCGACATCCACATATACTGATATGTACTTATTGTGATATGGGATAAGTGAAATAATTCATTTTTGCTTTAAAAATTTCCAATGTCTTCATTCAATTCTAAAAGCATCACTATAAATGAAAGACAATCGCAAAAGAGCAGACAATAAGTCATAAAATTTGAAACAAGAGTATTTTTAGAGGTTTGTTTTTGTCGAAGAGAACCAAAGCTGTGGCGGGTACGACATCAGTGGAGACACAAAGTCGCAACCAACTGCGTAATACTTTTATCGGGAACAATAAACCTATAATAGAATATGGGATGTCATATTCAGACATATTCATGGAGTGTATGTGCTCGCTATAATTGTTATCATTGTAATTTGAAGCCAAATGTCAACCATTCCTCTTCTCACGCTTACCCATTGCCCATTTATTATAGTGTAGGGGACGGAGGGCATAAAAATATCTTCATTTTGGTAACATTGAGTACGCGTACTCTTCTCTTCATGAATTCCAACTGTAATAAGTTACATTTTCTACCTAGTACTTTGGCTAGCTGGCTGGAAATCTTAAAAAGCAAAAAGAGTTTCTATACCATAAGTTTCATGGCCAGTATAGCATAACAAATATGAAATATTAATGCGTCAGCATCCCACATTTACTTTACTAGTGTACTTAGATATATTATAAACAAAAATGATCATGTGATGCCTGATTGCAGACTCATATAATATTCCTTCCTTTTTTCCTGCTCGTACCAAGTATCATGCTCTGCATCCCAGGACAAATGTATTTTATAATTAGACGTTTTGCAAACCAAAAGTAAAGCAGTTGAGTACTGTCTACGAAAAGTTTGGATTTTTTTTATACCGATCGAGTTGAGCTATGTGCGATACTTCATTTGAAGGGAATGGAGAACAAGTGAAATAAAAAATTTGGTTGCGACAACTATATACCTTTTTGAGGATCTGAAAAATCATATAGTTACTCCATTCGCACTACATGCATTTCACAGTAACATAACATGACACCTAAACTCCTTTTTACAAAACCCTGTACACAATTCAAAGCGTATGCCTATTTATTTGATACAAGGAGAACTCTTATTCAAATTAATTCAAAGCTTATAGATGGCATACATTGAAGAAATATAAAATTATACTAGGTGAAAGTACCACATTATGCCTTACCCGATTGGGTCATTTCTCAAAATGAAATGGCTGGCGTAAGCAAATTTTTCATTTCACCTGTGCTCTATGAAATTTTCTTTCGAATGATGTATCCCACATAGCTCAACTCTAACGGTCGCTTTCGTTATAATAAAAGGATGACATAATGCTGGAAGAGCTTTATTCTTATAATGCATGTATAAGTGAATATGGTCTCTACTATTAGAAAGACAAAGAATATATATATAATAACATCTTGTTAATGTTAATATATGCATGCATGATGTTAATATATATATATTCTTTGCTAGAAAGACCGAAACCGTTTACTGCTCCTGCTTCCCATTTGCATAGCTTTTATTGCATGGAGATATAGGGGAAAATGTCAAAAAAATTTATACAAAAGACTAATACATACATATGTTAGTTAGACTGAGATCACAAGCCAACTTCTAAGTATTACTACCATATTGCAAGTGCATCTTCAGTTCAGACAAGTTTAGATGCATATAATATATAGGTTATCCTTCCAATTTAATCATATGGGGGACAACGCAACGGAACAACTATCAGCTTATTGTCTATATGTGGAAATTGTATGCTTGCATTTTGTACCTCATCTGGTATTTCAACATAGATAGTTCTTTGGGCATATCTTAAAATTGCATTGGCGATTTTTTTGTAGCAGCAAGAATTTGCATACTTCATATCATTTATGGACTTAAATTTAACATAAACTTTATTATTGACAATATCGTACTACTATTGACTGTACAAAACTACAATTATCGTATCTATCCCTAGAAGCAACTGTAAACTGCATCTAGAAAAGCCCTTTTCCAGAGCGGTTTTTGTTCTCTAACGACTTACATACAGAACAAGACAGACATCTTTATTCAAATTCAATGCAAGTAAATCAAATACACTTTTCATTTCCTACTTGCACTTTGGTGCATGGTAGTGAATTGAAAGAGTATAGTGACAATGACAATGCACTTTTAATATATATTTCTTGTGCCTTATACGTTTTACGTTATGTCTTGGAGAACGTAAAAACACATAAGTTGAGAGGTAAATGAAAGCAAACTATCTATACATATATAGTCATCGTATCATATCAGATCAAAAAAAATTAGCAAAAGGCAAGTTACGTATATGAGTTGCTATAACCCCTAAAATACGAAAAAAAATCTCAATATAAATCAACCACACCAAACATACACTGAATTACTTAAGGCATAAGGATTTATAAAGGTTTCACTCAAGTTAGCAACATGGATGTTGGGATTCTCAGTTTCCAAATCAAAATTTAGTATGTGCAGGATACACATGAACAAAGGAAATAATATGCATCACAACCAAACCACAAAAACTCAAGGAAAGCTGGATAAAATGCAATATGTGAGTACACTGTACTTTGACCTGTACATTTACTATTTAGTTATGTACATCTTCATACCAATTTCCACCATTGCACTACTGTAGGCTGCGCTTCTCAATGCTTTCAAAATGCACTCCTTTCTTTGAGGCAAAAGTGGAGCCCGAACGGAAGAGTAGCTGAGCCTGAGCTGGACTGGAATATTTGGTCATGGTAGAATCTCACAGCTTCTCTATCTGCATGGCTCAATTGGGTTCTTGATTCGGTTGAAGTAAGACGCTGCGGCTGTGGTAGTGGCTTCATGCACCGTGCTGGTGCCACCCTGTGCACACCACTGTGTGCACAGGGTGAACAAACACACTTTGACTTATTACTCGTGGACTCTATTTAAACTACTAAAAACACTTTTCTTTCGTGAGTGCTAAAACCATATTATTTCTGCAAAAAAATTGTGAAATTCATTAATAAGTTACCTGTGAAACTTGTGAAGTGCGTAATTTATATAACACGTACGAAAATGCATACTGGACGGTGTATCCCCCAGTACAAGCAGTGCTTCAACATTATAACTCAGTTGGCTCTGATACTACATTGTTGGGATTGAGACTCTTTTCACCGACGCCGCCAACACTCACGGATAAAGTTTACTCCCATCATCGTTATGTTCACAAGAAAAGCCAAAATGTGTTCTGGTTCCGAGCTTATATGGAACTGATGGGAGATAAAAAGGTAGGATAAACTCTAACAGAAAATCTAACAGAAAATCTATATTAAATTATTTATAATAAAGTAGTCTGCATATGAGGAGAATACACCCAGTTACATTTAGAGTTGCATGTATGAGAACATACCAAGACTTATTGTGAAAGATGTTTCAATTTTTAGCAAGTCAAATGAACTGTATATTGATAGATGCACGCATAAATGGAAATCCCTTGATTCAGACCATCATTCAGAAGTAGGTACATGAAAATGAAAAAATACTCTTATTACTTTTACACAAAAAAATGTGAACATTTCCATCCGTCATTGGTAATTTATGAATTTGTGAAGTGAAGCGTATATCGAAGCAGAGAGGATTATGATGATGACGTGTTCTAAAGGACCTAATTGCTTAGGCATTCTTGTAATCACTTTTGTTTCTCCTCCAATTGAAATACATAGTACTACATATTATTCGGAATAATATATTGCAAGATTATTTATGGCTGTCTGCAGTACCCTGTACTATACTGCTATGCCATTATGCATGCAGTATAATGTTATGCAAGCGTGTGTGTGTAGTATATGTTTTTATCAGTATAAGCCACTTTGAAACGTTGGTTGTACAATAGGAGGAGATATTCCACTGGTTTCTCATGCAATGCAAGTTTGTCGTTAGGAATATTATTTCCATTTCTGCATGTATCTATCAATATACAGCTCGTTTAGCTTACCACAATGAGTTAATGATGTTTCATCACATTTTAACATTGACTTCCACTCATAATTAACACTAACATGGTGCATGAGTATGAGAAATTTATTTGCACTTAAATTCCATGAAATCAAATTCACCCCGTTGTAAGCGAAAGGACAAAAACTGTCACAAAATCACGAGCTCTCATACTTGTCCTCATGCAACACACCATATATTTCCTACAATAGGAACTGGCTCCCATTCCACCTTCGGAAATTTTTTGGCATGGAATGGATACATGTAAATCATGATCATGAATGAGGATAGCGACATTGGGGTAGCTACCATTCTCCAGTTGTAGGTGTTTATGAATCTTTTTTTTTTATATAACTGGGCATATCTTTTTTTATTTATTTTACTGGGATTCCATAAGAATATTTTTAGCATGATATTGTTATATCTCTTCGCATTATCAATATATAGTTTGAAGTTTGTAGCAATTTGACAGGAATGTAGACGTATGTAATGGATTGAGAATAATTACTTTACTTTCTCCGCCTTTGTTCTACATATATTATATATGAAAAAATCTCAGATTACTACGTCTGACCCGAGGAATTCTTAACAATGGTTAAATTTAGTCGTAGCGCTAGTATTATATTATCCTGAATCATTTTCTACTGTTAATACATTCTACTGCAAGATAAAATAAAATTATAAACGCTGTAGTCGTAATCAATGGCTCCAATGCTTTGGATTCTGAGTAGCTATACAGACGAACTTAGATGAAAACACATTTATTTTGTTATTTAAAAGAGTATATGAGCGTTTTACACAAAATGTGGAGTTGTTGTTTAGGACACCGTAAAGAATCATATTCCTAGGGTAGAATTTTTAACAAAATGTGCCAATATCTATGTTTCTTATATGAAGTAGCATATTTCATCAAGAAATAAGAATTGGGTTATTAGAAAAGCTGTTGAATTTTTGTCATTTAGCACTTGTCCGTACCCATGCCTATTTATCGGCATCCATTTGTCGACACACTTTTAAATCACATTCCCCACTTCATTTAAATATTTTTTCCCCACTCGACCTTTTACCACTCCGTGCATATTTTCCCCCCACTTTTAACATACTTATCCCACTTTTTATAACTTTATGCATAAGCACAAAATATGTATAAAACATTGGGTTGCTTGCCCTGTGAGTTGAAATAAACCAAAATTCGAAGGCTGTTTCGTTCATTCTAACATAAAGTTCAATATATTTTCACTCATTTTATTGAAACGCCAAATCCAACAACATGTTAATTAATTGCAATTTGGATTTTTTGAGATTTGAGAGGTATCAGCTTCCTTAGTACCTCTCTCCCGCATGACTTTCCTGCTATACCTAACAAAGTTCGCTTTTCAAACTCCTAAAATATAATCCTCCCAGTTCAATTACTAAAAGTAGAAAGCGTACAGTATTTTTAAAATTGTCACAATACATAATATACAGTATTTAGTTAAAAAACCTGAAAAGCAATTCAACGAATGGGGTTATCTTTTTGGCTAAGCTAATCCTAAGTTAAGCGGATTAAATGCTTTGACTTAATTTTGGATAAACGTTACTATGGGTTACTTTACAGTTAGATTGGAGAGATAATACCAGATTTAAACCAAGTTCATTGGTAGATTAAAAATCAGATTCAAATTTGCTTGTCTTATTCGCTCTGAATTCGATTAGTATAAAATTTGGATTAATCTTGGCTGGAACCAACGTCCTAGTTTCGGAAAGCATACAGTGACGAAGGATGACTCCTTCGTCGTGATGATGATGATGTTGGCTACTTGCATTGACCATATAATATTTATATTATAAATTCATTGTCACACACGTACTGTACGTACGTGTGTGACACTTTTGTGCGTATAGAATTCCATTCATTGAGTACAACTAAATACCAATCCTAAATGTGAATGATGCATGAATGTAAAGTTAACACTTGATTCCCGGGGAAGAAGGACTTGATTAGATACAATCGCTCTTAATTGTGGTTCATCTTCCCGATTATTGAATCACAGTATGATATTAAATATTATATTGCCCCCTATAACAAGATTAACATAAGGTTAAGAAGACCCTTCACTGGTGGAGACGGCGAGTAAATAAAGCTGATAAATATAATTCTTCGTATAAACCTTAAAGGACCCCCACCCTTCACTATACATTTGCAAGCATATTCCATTAGCAAGGATTAGCAATAAAGAAAGGTTTATACAAAGTTTGACCCGAAGCAAGAAAAGTCTTATAATTCATATGTTAATGACAAAGTTTGTACATATTAATTTAGTTAATATTGACTGATGTATTATAGTAACAATGATGATACATTAAAAATTCTCAAAAACTTAATAAAAAAATGTAAAATGGAGAAGTGCAATCCAAGTGAAAGCAATAAATAAAAAGTGGGGAAAATGTCAATAAAAGGTGGATATTTTTTCAAATTAGTGAAGAAAGGTCGAGTGGGATAATAGTATTTTCGAAAGTGGGATAAATGATTTATTCGGTGGGTCCCTTATAATATTGCCCTATTTATCCTCTCTTCATCTGATCTGATACCTACATCAAACATCTGCTTATTATAGTATTATTATTTACATCCTGCTATAATTTCAACTGTGGCTTGAAAACAAGTTGAACATATTTATACCGCTTTACTACGTGGATTAGTGCGTTTTTTGGATCATATTATGATCTGAAAGATCATTTTAAACATGCTCTTCTAAGGAGTAACCGAGCATACAGGATGCATATATATATATCCATCCATCCTTCGATTAAGCCGAAACTTACGATTAGTAAGCACATGTCATTTGTCATGCTGAGTTGACTGGTTGCATTACAATTTAAATTTAACACTATTATTACTAACTAGCTTAATAATTATTCGTTTGAAAGAACTGTATCGTCAAATATGCGTTAATGAACTTCATAACTGTTTCTTATTTCCAGGTAAAGCTGTTTGGCGGTTGACGGGAAGATCAAAGAAATTTCATCTAGAAAATCCTAAAAATCCTAAAAGGTACGTAAGAGTTTATTAAATAGTTCATTTCGAAATCAGCATGTTGAATGCATTGTAACTCTAAATATCACACCCAATAAATGTGCATGATCATTCAAAAATACAAATTTCCGAATGAGTAAAATTAACAGAAATAATGTGATTGAGAAAGATACGTACAAAACGCTTTTGAGGAACTCCTCCCCAGATGTGTAAATGATTTCCAACAACCTCTTCAGATCCGCCTCAGCTTTTTTTGTATGAATAGTAAATCATTAGTTAATCAAACGTGTAAATATTCAGCCATCTACGCACAGCCATATAAAAGTTATACTGTGCATCGGATTTCTCCAAATCTTTTTCAAAATATCTAGAATACGTTTCTACAGACCGGCAGTGTATTGGCATTTTAAACCGCGCATCGTAATGACTGACCAGACCTATTTATAACCTAATCCAAATTAGCTATTTTTGTCCTTGCATAAAAACTCAATTTTCTCCTCGGTCTGTTGACGTACAGCAAAGATGAGCACATATTCGAAATCAGCAAATTATAGAGCATCCCGGCATTGCTATTTTTAAGTTTCATTTGAGAAAATGAAAATTTCTAAATATTCGGTGCTTTAATATTGACCATCTAAGTCACTGGAATGCATAATTTTAAACTGCCGGTGTGTAGAAACGTATTCTTGGTATTTAAAAAAGATTTGGAGATAATCGATGCAGTGCCACTTGATTTTTGACGGCACTACTATAGCTTAATTTTCCAGTAAAGCACCAATAACTTTTATATGGCTGTGCGTGGGTGGCTGAAAATTTACACGTTTGAATAACTAATGATTTACTGTTTATACAAAAAAGCTGAAGCAGATCTGAAGAGGTTGTTGGAAATCATTTGCAGATCTGGGGAGGAGTTCCTCCTTTACAATTTTGTTTTGTATAATTGAAAATGAGTTTGGTTAAGGAATATCTTCTTAGTAAGATAAAAAAAAGGCATAATTTCAATGAACTATTAATAAAAATTATTGTAAAATTGTTGTTCCAGTTCCATACTTAAAAGTATATTCATCGACTGTACCAATCGAAGATGCACCTGTACCTGTACGAACGGAATCACATTTTTGGAAGAGGAAGAGGTAAGCTGATTTGTACTTCTTACATAATATTCTATGGGGCTAGTCTCTTTGCAATTATAGCACATTAGCTTTGAAATTAATTATTTATTGAATTCGTAGAGTTGTATTCTTTATCTTTAGTACTTAGATAATTTTAACTACGATAGTAGTGATGGATAGATAATAATATAAGCATGTACAGCTAAGTGTGATGAACTAAAATAGTTTTAACTTTTGAATACGCAGGCATCGCATCCAACATTACCAAAAAGATTTTACTTCTTGTTCCAGCAAAAAATCTTCCTTAAACAACGAAGATCAGATCAGAACGCCCGATCAGATGACGATTACCGAGACAAACGGTAACAATATGTATTTGTACATCATAGTTAGTAATACTTCATACAATATAGATAGTTATTAGTTAGCTTTAAAAGTAACCAAAGTTTAAAGTAAAAATGCAAGGTTAAGTTTTATTGTTTAAATTATATTAGTGTGCAATCTTAACTAGCATCAACCAGTGAAAGTATTCTGTGTAGACATCATTCATCATGCTAAAAAGGCTTGTTTTCGTACAATATTTTTTTTTTTATATTTCATGAATATTGTTTTGGCCTTGCCGTACAAAAAAAGTAAAGACGCTTTTATTCGTGAAAATTAGTCATGTGTAGAAAATTATTTATTTTTCTTCTTTAGATATAATTCCAAGTCCAATAGCATTGCAATCCGTTCTTGCATCATTTAGGTAACAACGGTTATTGCACTAATGTTTAAAATCTTCGGATCCAATTGTCTTTTTATTGTCTTCTTGTTTTTTAAGCTTTAAAAAATAGTGTAAGGAATCTTAAAGAGTTTTTGGAATATTTTTAAAATGATATTGCATCTTGATTTGATATAAAAATATAACATACTTTCGTTCACTTAAATCCACGAAAAGCATCCTATGCTTCCGAAAAACATCTTAACGTTTTCAAATTTAGTTTTAGACAACGTCTGTAAAGTTCAAAAAGAAATTGTTATAAATTGACTCTTCATCAGTTATTAGATAACTTGGAAAACGTATTGATGATAGAATATACATACATACATGCACTTACTTTTTACATAGCGTATGCTAGGTCTTGGGTTTTTTGGATGGATTTGTATTTAATGTCCACATTTACGTAAAGAAAGAAAATGTCGAAATGTATATGAAGCCCAATTAACTGTGAGTATAAATGCATGCGCGTTTCCCGACCGGCTCCCCACAAGGCTTTTCCCCACACGTGTCGTCAGTTTTTATGTCGGGAAACAGTCATGTTTTCATGAATTCCGATTCACCAATTTCATTTTCCTCATCAGCAGAGTCGTAGTTGTCACTTGGATCTTCTTTTTCTTTATCGTTATCCCCGGGATGATGAGAAATCTCCATATTCTCAGCCATGCTTAAAACAATGTTAGTTTTAGCACGGGTAAAAGTGTTTTTACACGGCGAGTTTGTGGGGCTTATGTATATGAGTTTTTCTGGGGAGCAACAGCTAAGCACATGCGCGCAGGGGCTCAGTCAGAATGAGAAATGACGTTGTTGGAACTTGTAATTGATTAACGGACCTCACATTTATTTTGCTGATTTAATTTTGGACTAGAAAAACTTTTCAAAAGTGTGTGATAGTTGTAAAGACCGTTTTAAACTATCATGAAACAAAACTTGCTATAAAAAATGAATGGCTGTGACGGGCGTTTTACTCATCGTGTAGCAAGTACATTAGCTTCATTCAGTTGTCACAATGACGACGCTGTGGATATTTTTTAAGACAAATTCTGCAAGACGGTCTTGACAAAGTTGTAGCAAAAAAACTCTAAAGGGAAAAAAATTGATGATGAATAATAATTCAAATCCGCACGGTCACTCATCAACTGAAACTTTTGCAACAAGAATACTTGGTGTATTGATTTGCTCATGAAATGCAATGAGATGAAAGAATAATAAGAATAAAATCCCTCTTTTCTTTTTTTCTGATAAAAATTGACAAGGATGTAGAGGCACAAATTATTGTCCGTGTACAGTAAGCATCAATGAAATTACTTATGCACAATGATTGTATACATACATAATAAATTGTAAACTGCATGTTTTACAAAAATACTATCGCTGCCTCCTAGCTGGTACTGCAGTAGGTGGAACCACTGCACCCCGAACTTCAACTTGAGGGGGGTCTTTCTTGGGGAACTGCCGCAGGGGGTGGAGTCACTGGGCGGGGAACGAGTGGAATATGGTGACTAGCTACAGCGGAAGCTACTCGTCGAGCATGTCGCTCATTGGTTAGGTTACACTTTCGTCGACACTTTCGTTGCATACTATCGTTTTTTCCAATGTGACCGACGGTTGTACTCCTTAATCTTCTCATGATCGTTTCCCCCTGGGAATTGGCTAAGAGCCTCCTAAGTATTGTACCAGCTATAAATGAAAAGGCCCAATATTAGTAAAATAAAGTCTTATACGGGACTTTAATATGCCGTACAGCTTTTAAATGAGCATCAACGTTTTTACCAGATGTATTTTCTGGTTTGGAGCAACCTACCATCATTACCCTTGGCTAGACTAAAGTAAAATGATTGTTGTACCTAAGTAAATAAACAGCAGCGGAAGCTACTCGTCGAGCATGTGGCTTGTTTGCCGACTTTTTCGTTGTGTACTCCTTTTTTCGCCAATGTGACCGACGGTTGTATTGCTTAATCATCTCATGAGCGTTTCCCCAAGGGAATTGGCTAAGAGCCTCCCAAGTATCTCTTAGCCAGATTGTGATATAACTGATATAAGCGTTATGGAAATGTATTCAGAGGTTTTTTCATGTTTGTTATATCCAAAAGAAGAATTGGTTCATGCAATCTAATATTTAATTTCAAATAAGAACGCAAAAGAGGAAAGGTAGAGGAAAAGACGCGGTGCTGTCCCTTATCAGGGAAGTTTCCAAATGCAACCCATTTTGTGTTTAAGAACTCCTTTGCGCTGTTAATCATTGCTTTAAAGTGGGACAGTTTGCGATTCTGCTCTCTGGCCGAATCCACGATAACTTCCATCTGTGAAATTCTTGCATTAGTTGGTGCTCCACTCCATCACTTTTTTTTAAATGAGACCTGAAACGTTTAGCACGGGAATTGGTTCCTCGTTAACTTCATCGTCGACCAATGCAAACGACGATTTAATCAATTGACTCATCTTAGCAGTATTGAAGTCTACATCTATTCTATAACCTCCTCGTCATTGCTCATCAACTTAATATTTGTCATAGTTAAAATGAGCTTGATTGGTATGCCTGCAATAGTCAAATCACGATTCTGAATAGTAAACCCCCATGTAGTAAGCTATGCTTCGTCGGAGATCGGAAAATACACGAATGCAAATGTAAACATTTGTATTTTCTGGCAGATTGCGATTAAGCTTTACACTACGCAACGGGTTCGAAATTTTTGAAGATGGAACAACTGCTCCTATGGCATATGGTAGCTGCTACTCCTACTGGATTATTTTCCATTTCTTATCAGGGGGCATGTAGCGAGCCGGAATTCGCCTTGGGGTGAGAAATCTGCATCATGCATTTGTGGTGGTGGCGGAGGAATTAATAAATCCGCAAATGTTTTTTCAACCGAAAATATTCCCAGCGAAGAGGTCCCGAAGGTAGCGCAGTGCAAAGAGCCGAGCCAAACTTGTCCAGTTTCGCTTAACTTGGCTTTCGCAAAAAACTGTTTGCTTTTTACTTGCTAGTATAAATGTCTCCTAATAACTAGATTAATGGGATGATCTCATTTTAGAGACACTGAGGATTCCTCATAGACAATCTTTAATTTTAAATTAACCTCACTTAGTTGATATATAACTGAAATTGAAAATTCAATTTGGTAGTGGCGGACATGCTGAATGTAAACACCAATGTAGTGCGTTTACATTCTGAAATGGATTCGTGTAAATCCAACAGTCGTCACTGAAAATTGATACTTTCAATGTAAATAATATCAAAGGTGAGTATAATATTTAATGCTCTGTTCGAGCCATCTTCCTACTCACAAACCTCTCAAAGAAAATGATTGCCTTAGACATCCCACTTGAGAAACCTTTCTCACGAGGGAACTATGCTTTCCCAATAATTAATCCTATCATCACGTGTAGTAGGTGACATCAAATCATAAAGTGAAAGTATTGTGTGCTTGTAATCCTGTGGGTGAAATGTAATTACTCCGATTTCAAGAAGTGCTTTTTAACCTCAAATTTGAACATCGAACGATTGGATTGAAATTGACATTTTAGTTTGGATTTTTAGTCTTCATTCGTTAAACCGTCTTTAGATTTTTCGGACACGCAAGAAAAATTACGGAAAAATATGTATTTCAAACTTATTAAAAAACATTTAAATTAGTACATCACCAAACGAAGCTGGCAAATTTTCTTACGATTTGATAACTTTTAAGGCTTTTAAGACCAGCTGCAGCGCAAGCTACTCGTCGAGCATGTCGCTCGTTTGCCGACACTTTCGTTGCATACTATCGTTTTTTCCAATGTGGCCGACGGTTGTACTCCTTAATCTTCTCATGATCGTTTCCCCCTGGGAATTGCTAAGAGCCTCATAAGTATTGTACCAGCTTTAAATGAAAAGGCCCAATATTAGTAAAATAAAGTATTATACGGGACTTTAATCGGCAGCGGAAGCTACTCGTCGAGCATGTGGCTTGTTTGCCGACTTTTTCGTTGTGTACTCCTTTTTTCGCCAATGTGACCGACGGTTGTATTGCTTAATCATCTCATGAGCGTTTCCCCAAGGGAATTGGCTAAGAGCCTCCCAAGTATCTCTTAGCCAGATTGTGATATAACTGATATAAGCGTTATGGAAATGTATTCAGAGGTTTTTTCATGTTTGTTATATCCAAAAGAAGAGTTGGTTCATGCAATCTAATATTCTGCTCTCTGGCCGAATCCACGATAACTTCCAATCCGACTGCCTAGTTTAGCAGTTTAAGTTCCCTTTACATTCAATCTAACGCTTTCACCACAAACTTTCATCGAGTTTTTACGGAACAAAGCTGCACAACGAGAGGCTTCTTAGTGATTGGGAATGGTGTTTTAAACATTGTGTAATATCTTCTTCCATTAAGTTTAGCAATGGAAGCCTATACTCCACCTGAGAAGAGATGAAACTAAAATAAGCGTTATGATAAGGTATTCTGAAGCTTTATTTCAATAGTTCTTGTACTGGATAGTGGGAACTATAAATTTTTAAGCCTACCAAGTGTCTCAATTTTGAAATCCAATTGAACTATTAAACTGGTAGCCATTCCAGTCAACTTTTTATCACTAGATAGTACACCTGATGAAGCTTGAGTGATAGTTAAGCCCATACCGCAGTTTAGACTTAAGCTTGATGGAAATGTATTCAGTGGCTTTTACATGTCTGTCTGCAGTCATTAACAACATCACAAACTTCGATGTATCTTTTTTACAATTTTTGGTACAATTCGCTGTGTATTAGTTCATTTTGGAAAGAATATTTGTGAAGGTACGAAGACTTTGAAGTGGAAATGTAACGTTTTGTAGGTAAATTGTAGGGCTAACAACATTTGGTGTTGCATTTTGTAGGACCAATCCTTTATCCAACATTCTGACGGCCAACGATGAATTTGAATACCAGAAACTCGCGGACTTTTGGGTAGATTAAATTTGATTCAGTCCCTTTGAATTCCTGCAAAATGTTCTTAGCTCGATAGTAATCCAACAGTGGGTCAGCTACCTTTTGATAAAGCTCCAATCGCTTCTGAACGGACTCGGGCTTGTCTTCTTCTCACTGAGTCAAAGGCTCACCGGTCACATCATCAATACCCTAAAATGACAATAAATAATACACGCTTAACTCAAATCTAAATTGTTTTAAATGAATAATGATAAAGTCATTCAAAAGATCAACGTACAGTAAATTTGGGAGGATTGAAATCCAAGTTGTACACTCGACCGCTTGGACCATGAACCAAACGGGATTTGATGCGATCAATGATGGTCCTAAATGGCACATTTAAGTAGATGACCACGTTCGGAGTAATTGTATTGAGTAATTTTCTCGCTATAAAGTAGGTCTTCAAATGGGGATCTATTGCAGGAAAATGCCGATCCAAAACTTCCAAGTATGAGATATGACTGAAATAAGCGTTTTGAAAAGGTATTCTGAAGCTTTATTTCTAGTTCTTGTACTGGATATTGGGTTGGGAACTCTAAAAAGGTTAAGCATGTCAAGTGTCTCAATTTTAATATTTCAATTGAACTGGTAGCCATTCCAGTCAACTTTTTATCGCTAGATAGTACTTCTGATGAAGCTTAAATTGTGATAGTTAAGCCCATACCTCAGTTTTAGACTTAAAAAGATGACTGGTTCCTTCTTTTTTGGATTGTCCTTAGCCTCTTTTTCATACCTGGGGAAACATTTTGTTCCTCTGCCTTTCTAACTGGTTTGGACTTCCCCTCAGAATCATTTTTAGCTGCGACTTGCAATTTGGTACGTGGAGGAGCCTTCATAGAATTTCGGGTTTGAAGACAATTTACTGGCGGTTGGTTCCCGTCAGAAGTAGAAGCTTGAAAATTCTGCTGGCGCTGATTTTGCAGTTGTTGTTGCTGCTGTTGGTTTTGAAGTTGTTGCAACTGTTGCTGAAGAATCTGTTGGTTTTGCAGTTGAAAATTTTGATGCTGTACTTGAGTGATCCCATGCTGTGTTTGCATACCCATGGCGCTGACATGTCTTTCGAATCTTTCGCAAGTTCCTTCGTCTTTGAATAACTCGAATTTGTTGGCAAGCAGCAATTCAATTTGGTAGTGGCCGACATGCTGAATGCAAACACCAAGGTAGTTGTGTTTTACATTCTCAAATGGATTCGTATAAATCCAGCAGTCGTCACCGAAAATTGATACTTTCAATGTAAATAATATCAAAGTTTGTATCAATATTATATCAGTAATCACGCATATAGCGACCGGTACGGGTATGAGGATCGTATCGGTGATTACATGTAACCTTCTCAGTCAATTCGTTTGCAATCATTTCTCCGGTGTAAGTACAAAGAAATCATAGGTTAGTTGTGATTCATAACCATCTCATTATTATGTTATTTCTTCATCATTAACCAGTAGATGAAGAGTAGTAGAGTCGATAAATACTTACCATACAATTCGGGATATTTGCTTCATTAGGAACGTTTCTGAGCTTTTCCATGGCGTAATGAACATAGTGTATTTTCCCTGAAGCCACCAGTTATCCCTTTTCCTCCAGTAAGGAATTAGGGTAATCTTCCCCAGTTTTCATTATTAAATTTTGATAGTTACGTATTCTATTTCGCTAATTGAAATGCGCATACTAATACAAAAATGAATGCGATGCAACTTATAACCCACAAAATTTGTGCAACTATATTAAATGTATGAGTTATTAGGGCTTCGTGAGTTAATTCAGATCATTTTTAACTTACCATTTGTGATGGAACCTGTTTAATTGCATCTGGCTATGTAAAAAACAAGTTGAGTCGAGATCTTAGGTATATTAAAAAGAATCCACATTATGTATATGGTTATCACGTGGACAATAAAAAAAATAACGCCCGAAAAAGTTTTTTTTGTATAATAGCTTGTATTTATTTTAATCATCATAATAACCAACGATTAGAGAAGTAATAAAATACTTGATATATATTTGCAAGATGAGCACAGTTATGTATACAATGAAATTTGAACATTATTTAAACATTGGTACACACATTGAGTTTAAAATTGAGAAACTTATTTATTTATATATTACCAGATGTTATACAAACAGATCTGTAAAATGCTATTTACCATTAAATTAAAAGTAGTCACTGAACATCTTGTAAGATATCGATTTGCAAAATATTTAACTTCTTTGTGCATTACACCATGTACAGTTCCAGTAGTACTGCTGGCATTTACATAGGTAAATTCAATCATTACCGATTAAAGTTTAATGCTTAAAATTAGTTCCCTAATACTTGATAAAAACACGATTCAATTTAACACAATAATACTCTGATAGTTGCAATAATAGTGACATACCGCTGACCTTCTCAAAAATAATCTTTCGCAATTGCGGAAATGAGTTTCCAAGTTATCAATGGCATAATTGACCTTTTAAGAAATGCATCGTCTTGTGAGCCAAAAAATTTGAAATCCATACCTCCCTGCCAGTCACGTATTTATTCATTGAAACCCTTCAATGCAAATCTAATAAAATGCTAGTAAGCAGGCCCAGAGACACACTCAGTCAAATAAGTAATCGGACAAGTTCTGTTTTTTTGTTCCGCTGATAAAACCTCGCTTATCTTGGCTCAAAAATATGTGTAAAATATATCATTAGAAAGAGCATTCTCTGGTTATCAAATAGCAGATTTGATTCTACCTCAAACCCTTCACTGGTTTGTAAAATATTTCAAAACAACCCTTCAAGTGAAAATTAAGGCAAAAAAATAATCGGACAAAAAGTTCTTTCTATCTACACAAAAAAACTATAATCTACCTCGAAACCAAGCATACGCTAAGTAATAATTGCGTAAATACATACTAGATTTTTGATGCATTGATATGATTAAAATTTATTGTTCGGAAAAACAGTAGGTTTTAGTAATTACTAGGTTTTGCATTTTTATACAGTGTAAAAGAACTATCAGTTGTCAGTGTAAGTTTAATTCTCTACATTTAAATTTACATCGATCCTTTTTGTAATTCTGCGTAAAAATCAATAGGTGTGCGGAAGAGCTTGCCATTTTTGTAAATTTAATTGCTTAAAAAGGTTATTGATTTTACTTAACATCTATAATTCGTACGGGATAAAATCTCAAAATATACAGTATGATGTATGAAGTATGAATGAAGTTGTGTGGTACTTGGAAAATGAATCATTGCGAGAGAGTTTAGAACAAAATGTCGTTTACTTATAACACTGGTTGATGACAATATTATATTTTTTTGGTTGAGAATGACACATTCAAGATTATGTAATTTATGTAATAAGTTCATATAAATTTATAGTTCAGTAGGGAATGGAATGTGGTAGTATATGTAGTCTAGTCTAGTGTTATTATTATCAATTAAGCACTTACTTTTTGTGTTATGTTTTATATGATGACCGGTTAAGATTGCACACAAGATTATCATAACAACAAACGTAGCTTAAATTATATACTTAATTTATTTATTTTTTGAATAAGCAATAATCTATACATCAATCTGAATAAAAGAAGTATGAAATATGTGAAAATGTAATTTTTACTATTACGAAAACGAGTAGAATTTTACTGAAAAAGTGTTTGGTTTATGTTCATGCTAAGTATAAAGCATCGTTGACGTCTAAAAATGTAATAGATCTTTTATGATTTTATTGTCAACATGAAAGAACGGATTCAGGTTTTTAATGTTTGTTAATGGTCACGAAATATATATGGGTTGGTAAATAAAAAGAACAACTACGATTTTCACAAAATTTTATATAATTGTTTATGTTTTTGGTGATTTTACATGTGCATGAAAATAAATGCAAAAGGTGTGCATAATTAAAATTGCATCAATTCATCATCTCAAATCCGAAATTGGAGAGACATATATAAGGCATAATTAACAAGGCATTCATAGCAAACCTTTTGTTTTGATCCGTTAGAAATAGATGAACTACTTTGAGAAGCCAATAAGCATAAATGCATTAATTCCTCGCATTCGATTTAATAGTTTATTTGTTTGGAAGCAGTGGGTACTAACTTTATTAAACAGCAATTAAACATAACAATCGTTGGCATAAAAGAATTCCAACTGGGAAAATGAAATGTTGAATGTAGATAAATAGAAGATGATGCGCTTAAAAATGAATGCAGATTACATAAGGAAGCATCATACATGAGCCATGTCATTTGGATCATCAGGTAAGGAAAGACAAGGCGGATAAGATGTGGGATTTAATCAGCTAAGCATAATTTAAACTTGAAAGTGACATGGAAATCCGTAGACATTAATCTGTTTATTGCGATTTCATCTGATAATTTCTGAAGTGAACGTTGATACGTAAGTGTATAACTTTGCGACTATTTTAATGCCTCCGTAATGCCTATAAATGAAATGGTTTGATAATTTATTTGTGTGCCAGCTTTCTGTGTGTTTCCGTAATGTAAAGCTTTTGTTCACAAAAAAGTACAAATAAATCAGCTCACAGTTATCTGGAATTAAATCAGTGTTAAACATTAAATAACTTGGACCTGCAGTAAGTACAGCCATCAAATCAACTTCTTCTTTTACATCACGAAAGCCCACAGTAAGTTTAAATGTAGAGAAAGGGGAGCATTTCATGTAGACATTCTCTTACTTGACAATCACAAATAAATGTCTTGCCTGTATGCGTCATATCTTTGGGGATTATGATCGTTAGTTTTGTTACCATGCTGTATGTTTCTCAAATACGAAAATAATCACATCCCTTCGTTCCTCTTTCATCTTAATATTTTTGCCTTTTTTTGCAATACAACGAAATGTCTAATCTCATCAGTATCTTTTTATGCATTGATATCATACTTCGACATCTACGCAATTCAACCACGGCAAAGCAGTACAACGTCGATGCAACAGAGAAATTCGTCCAAGCTACGAGTACTATTTATTACAACATGTCAATTTTTGCTCCCCAACCTTAGCAGGAAGTAGGATCAGACCATATCTGCACAGTTATAGAAATACATAATGTATATATGTCTACTCAAAAGTAAGTCAAATGGTAGTGAAAAGCTTACTCTCTTTGCTCACAGAATATTTAGTTGATTACAATGCAAAATCTTACATATGAATTCTACTTTTCTTGAAATGTTGTATTTTAAAGAAGTATTAATATATGAGTGAGAAATGACAGTATAAAATCATAAGCAGATAATGAAACTATAAGACAGGTTGCAGCTGCTGATTTAGTAACTCTGTTATAAGATACCAATATTTAAGATTGCTACATGGACTTTATTCTAAAATTAGGGCACGTTCATGACATCATTTTTACATTTAGACATTATTTTTTTCTATAGTTAGGCATAGTAGTCGCAACGGGATAAGAAAACTAATTTTTCTCCCGTGAAATAATCTCATTTAGTAACATTCTGGTCCTGCACGTATTCCCGGGTTCTCGATAACATTTTGTGTACATGCTTCATAATTAACTTAACTACTTGTTAGTTACCAAATTTTGGGTTGGTTACATTTTCACTATGTAAAATGTGCATATAAGACAGAGAACGGGACCCGACCGGGATCATCCCGACAGAATTCGAAAAATCGACGAGCTCTCAACGAGAAACCCGTTGCGACCACTAGTTAGGCATGATTAGTTGAATTTGACTTCTGCTCAAAAATATAAGGTACAGGGGTTGACGGCTACAAAGGCTACGTCTTTAGTCTGTGAAATATTTGGTTGACTCTTCTTGACTGTTTTGCATTGACTTCATTTAGTTCGAGATGTTTTATAAATGGATATGCCTATGCACACAAAGATTCTGCTTTATATGAGTTTAAGTTACATTTAAGTTCAAGTTTCTAGCTTGTCTCTACTTCTTACCCTGTATGATAATGTATGTGTATAATAAATTCTTGTATGTGTATGCACATATGCATCACGTCGTATCGGACCGTAATTTTCACCTTAACCATGTTTTTCCATTCCATTTTCCCCAGCATATTATGTCACTATGAGTAAAATTGTTATGGAGAGAAGAATACAACTTCCTTTCCTTGTTATCCTCGAAGCAACGTTTTTTTAGCAACCAATCATCTTTGTTCAGATTTCTTCTTAATGTTTTTATTAAGCACAACATGTTTATATATCAATCATCTTAAGTAAATACCTGGTGGGTAGATGTTTAATTTTTGCCGGGTTACATTGCCATTCGGTCTGATTTTGTCAATACAAAGGGAAGGAAGAAGAGGAGGAGGAGGAGGAAGAAGAAGAAAAAAATCCGTTCAGATGCATAATATTGGCAATACATGTATCAAAAGTATGTGCACATTATACTAATGCAAATAATAAAACATCGTTCTTGGCATTTCTTCTGTTGCATAAGATGATATGGTTTTATAAGGTGATGCAGGATATGCATTGTGCTATCGTACTCATTCGGCATATTGTGTTATATACGTACGCTCATACATACATTAGCTATACAACTACAGTTTACTGTGGCATCCAAATTTTTCACCTCCTTACAGTTTTACTTCCAACTTTACCAAGCACAGTCATAGCATTGGACCATATTGAAAATGACGTGTCATCAATAAACTGACGCTCCCATCTTATTACTGCAGAAATTCTTGTACCTCATCGTATCTCGTCTCGCAAATCAAGTTATGACTGTCTAGCCATTCAAGGATTAAAAGGCAATATAGATTTTATTGATAATTACAGAAGCAATGAATTTTTACGATAATATGTTTAAAAAAAATTTATAGAAAGGGTTTCGGAAGTGAGTTGATATTTCGTTGGAGAAAAGGTGAAACCGGAATAAAGTTAACTGTGACTGGTTTTATCAGTGTGGCTGTGGAAATTTGAAATTTTGTGAAGTAGACTTTGAAATTCCGTTTCATTCATCATAATATTTATTTTGTTCGTCATCACAGCCATTAAATCACAAAAAAAACCTGTAAAAACAGTTTCAGTTTTTGGAGCCATAGTTGAAAAACTTGCTTTAATTTCTGCCTACACGATGTGCAAGTGTATTTGTCTGTACCTTTTTGTTCTCATAAAAGTCGTCATCATAACAGCTTTAGCAATACATTATTGTTTTTCGGATCGACCAATCATTGACACGAAGTACGGAAAGGTGAAGGGAATTAAGGGATTTACCTCCACATCAAGAGGTGGCCGGGGCTTCTATGAATTACTGGAATTCCATTTGCAAACCCCTCTGTAGAAGACCTACGATTTGAGGTGAGTGTAAAATAGAATTACTAGACGTTTACTAGTAATTCCCCATCGCACTTGCTAAAATTTTACAAAAATTGTGAAACATCATGAGCCTCCGCAACGACCAGACAAATGGGACGGGATTCTTGACGCTAGCTGGTACGGGGACAAATGTTTACAGACCGAACTTCTGTCAGGTTGGAATGTTGGAAAAGAAGATTGCTTGTACCTCAACGTTTTTACGCCTTTGGTAAGTAAAGCTTTATCTAATTTAGAAAGTTAGCTAGTACAGATTTGCATTTCATGTTTGCCTTGCATGTTTTGAGAACGCATATATGATCAAATTAATCAATGCAATGGTCGTTATAAAACTGAACACAACAAAGTGCAAGGGGTCATTTTATTTTGTCAAATACTCTGAAACTGCATCAATTGGAAAGTTACATCTGTCATGAATCGTGATATTATAGGCTAAAGAATGCGTAAGGAATTATTGGATTTTTTGGAGTGGAATGGAAG
Source organism: Orchesella flavescens (assembly GCA_964034955.1). Taxonomy (NCBI): domain Eukaryota; kingdom Metazoa; phylum Arthropoda; class Collembola; order Entomobryomorpha; family Orchesellidae; genus Orchesella; species Orchesella flavescens. The sequence goes on along the minus strand of OZ035958.1, from coordinate 24,365,635 downwards.
TTAGATAACACATTCATATATGCATTGCATAACTGTTATGTAAGATATGTTAGCACATTAGTAGTAAGTAATGATGTCTAGCCCATAGAATTAAAATTAAACGAGACGGGAACGTGAAACATAACGGCAAATCGGCAGTTAATGTCTGATTTTTTAATCACTTTATTTGTCTCCCCTCCTACCAACAACCAAGAATAGATAAATCTGAATGACGCACATAAATTTCATGTACATGCTGAGAATTGCATTGGAATATATAGTGTACAGAAAGTATGAATGCAGCTATATATAGCCCACTTCTTAGATTTGAGTATATGTATGAAACACACACGTACTACTAGGCGTAAAATAGACGTAGACATTTATTCATTAGAAGCTTTTCTTTAATAGAGTCGATTCCAAATTCTCAGAATATACTATATTATTTAACAGGCGTCTAATGTCATTTTTCTTATTGCTTTCCTGTTCAACAACCTGTTTTTTTTAAAAACCTTGTGAAATATGATTTACATACAATAGTTAATGTATATTTTGTAATTTTTATAACTGCCGAAATTCCTAGAAGGCCGTTCGTGAGCATATTTCGTTCTATAAACCAATAATTGAAGTAATGAGTCTAGTTTTATGACTAAGTCACCATATGACATTATAGCGTCTGGAAATTACACTAAAGTTCCATTTATGGCAGGTGTTAACAGTGATGAAGGAGTTTTTCTGTCAGCAAGTAAGTAGCTTATCTAACAAACTTTAACCTTAAATGATTAATAATCATTCGAATATTATTATCATTTGCCAACCATCATGAGCAAGCATCACCATACAATTGTAAAATGTATGCATAAAGTTGAGATTAGACATGAACGTAGAAATTGACAATTTTCTTCCCTAAAACCTGTTTTTGTACAACTGTTCCCCAAAACTACATTTATTATCTGGCATCTGGTTCGTTACACACCAGGTTTATTAATAATGACACGAGTATATTTTTGTGTCTACAGCAACATTGACGAATGAAGAGCTGGTTAATTTTGCTCAGAACGACTGAAATGAGTATGCGAGACTTTTTTTTGCATTTGAAAAGAATGACGTTGCAGCCCAAAAAATCAGGAACTTTTATTATGGCAACCAAACCAACATCACCTCGATAAAAGTAGACAACGTGATTCAATTTGGGCAAATTTTTAGTGATCGTTTCTTCTTTAACGATCTACACCACTTGGGAAAGCTGCAGGCCAAATCATCGCCTCTGTTTTTATATTATTATACTTATCGGGGAGAATTGACTTCAGCAAACTTATTCATGTCAATTCACGGAGTCAGCAAACGGTGGATTGAAGCTCTGTCAGCTCTGATTTATAGCGGAACAACCTGGATGCATCACGTACTTCACTATATAGCTTTTAAATTACCAAATTATGGTAATGAAACACAGCATTCCCAAAAACCTTGCAAAATTATGGTAAAACTGCTTCGAACTTAATTTTTATCCTCAAAATAGTGTTAGAATAAAATATTTTACAAAAATAGTAGATGAAATCCCAAAAATACCATCTGCCGAGCAGAAATGTAGCTCAAAGCGTTTCAATATTGCCCCATTTAAATAACATGGAAATGCAAATAATCAAAAAGTTGCTTGTTATCCACAAATTAATTTCAATTATCCACAATTAATTCAGTTAATTTTCATTACCATAATTTGGTAATTTAAAAGCTATATAGTGAAGTACGTGATGCATCCAGGTTGTTCCGCTATAAATCAGAGCTGACAGAGCTTCAATCCACCGTTTGCTGACTCCGTGAATTGACATGAATAAGTTTGCTGAAGTCAATTCTCCCCGATAAGTATAATAATATAAAAACAGAGGCGATGATTTGGCCTGCAGCTTTCCCAAGTGGTGTA
>OZ035958.1:23012266-23107605 GCA_964034955.1 Orchesella flavescens | reverse complement strand
GAAATACCCCATCAGAAATCATGAGAGAGTCGACCTGTACCAGAACGACGCCAGTAGCACGTATAGTTTAAGTGCAAATCGAAAAATGCCTTGGAAGGGTCTTGGTCCTCATAGGTCCCATATGGAGAAGTCAGCCGGACTCCGTCCAGCAATAAAAATTTGGAATTCTAAGAGAAATACCCTATCAGAAATCAAGAGAGGAGTCGACCTGTACCAGAACGACGTCAGTAGCACGTATTGTTTAAGTGTAAATCGAAAAATGCCTTGGAAGGATTTTGGTTATCCTAGGTCCCATATGGACTACATAGTTAAAATCTCTCTGGGTATACCAATTTGGAATTTTGAAGGAAATACTCTATCAGAAATCAGGAGAAGAGTCCATCTGTACCATGAAGATGTCAGTAGAAATTATTCTGTGTAAGAAAATTGCAGGTGAAAACTGGCGACCCCGTTAAACAACTTCTCTCAGGCCCGAATTTTGGAGTCAAATACCGTATCAAAGTTAACAAAAAACGAGTCTAGTAAAAGTACCTAGACGCAATAGACTAAATACATTTTGAGTACGTCAATCTACTACTCTGTTAGGATCCACTTAAGACGATCAAATTCATTTTTCGATTTGCACTTAAACTATAGGTGCTACTGCGACGAAAGTGGCACAGGTCGACTCCTCTCTTGATTTCTGATAGGGTATTTCTCTTAGAATTCCAAATTTGTATTCATAGACGGAGTCCGGCTGACTTCTCCATATGGGACCTATGAGGACCAAGATCCTTCCAAGGCATTTTTCGATTTACACTTAAACTGTAGGTGCTACTGCGACGAAAGTGGTACTGGTCGACTCCTCTTTTGATTTCTGATAGGGTATTTCTTTTAGAATCTCAAATTTTCATTCACAGACGGAGTCCGGCTGACTTCTCCATGTTGGACCTATGATGACCAAGATCCATCCAAGGCATTTTTCGATTTGCACTTAAACTATAGGTGCTACTGCGACGAAAGTGGTACAGGTCGACTCCTCTCTTGATTTCTGATAGGGCATTTTGCTTAGAATCTCAAATTTTTATTTATGGACGGAGTCCAGCCAACTCTGGCGTGTTGGACCTCTGAGGACCAAGATCCATCCAAGGCATTTTTCGATTTGCACTTAAACTATAGGTGCTACTGCGACGAAAGTGGTACAGGTCGACTCCTCTCTTGATTTCTGATAGGGTATTTCTCTTAGAATTCCAAATTTTTATTTCTGGAGGCACTCCGACCAACTCTTCCAAAAGGTCTCATATCGGATTGGGCTGCCAATCTTCATTTGCGGATATCTCGAGAAGTATACCACATATTGAGGTTCTGGTTGGACCACAGTGATGCTTGAGTGATGCCTGATCATGTTTGAATGAAAAAAATAGTTAACGGACAAAAATCCTTTAGACTCAAATATCTCAGGAATTAGTCAACCGATTTCGATGAAATTTTTTTTAATGAGTTTATTTTGATGTATGCTACAAGATTATGAACTAAAATGTTCGGTTTCGTAACAAATGGCGTTGGCGCCAAGTTTGAAAATTTTTAACGGTCAATTTTTTGTTTAGTATTTATTGATTATTTCTTTTCATAAGTAGTGATTGCTTTTCTACTACTTTGTTTGAGTTGCAAAATTTATTTGAATTTTTGAAATTTGAAATCTCCCGCTCAAAAATCGAATTTTAAAAATCCGAGAAAAATACCCTATGGGGAATTCAGCCAATATGTCTCATACCAAATTTCAGGTCAATCGGTCAATGCATATTGGAGTAAATCGATTTATGGTGTTTCAACTTCAGGTAGCCCCAGCTCCGTTGTCTCAACATACCCCGGCTAGAAAAAAAATACGCATCTAATATTTTCGCGAGGTCTTTCGATATAGCACAAAAAATTTGATTTTTAAGATGGTCGTGCAACGGCTTTGTCTAAATGGGATGCTTGCACTCAAAAATAATCCCATTGAAAAGGCATTATCGACTTATGTTGCACCATTTTTTTTACATAATGGCTGAAACTAGTGCAATAAGGAAAAACCATCATCCAGAGTTTCCTTGAAATTGGCAATGGGCACATGCGTCGATATGTTACACTTATTTACGCTGTCCACCGCAGACTTATAGTATATACAATTTGTAGTAAACTTTTACTAGAGATAAGGAAAAATTACGCATAAATAACTAGGATTTATTCACAATTTCCTTTATTCCAAAATCCTACATTTTGCAACAGAGTGAGTATAAAAGAGAACATTATGCCAGCAGAAAAGTATATGTGTGCTACGAACAAAATGAGCAGCAGTCAGTATTTTGACACCCTATTATGTAGAGATAAAAAACTGTAGGGAACTACTAAATTTCAACAAGTACCAATTATTTCTGCTAAAACTTTTGAATACCAGATTCTGACATTGGTATAAATTTCAAGCAAGTAACCACAAGGAAAGTTGCATGAATGAAAAATGGAATGAAAGGTTATTGGGTTTGCGACCAAAGTATACAGCCAAATTATATTGACGATGCTGAACCCTAAGCAGTTAACTGTATGTACGTAGCAATCGTTTCAGATTTTCAAACCTCCGTCGTATAACTAATATGGGACAAATATAACGCGTCATATATAAATGCGATATCAGCACCATACCTATATGTGAAATGCGCATCATACTAAAGTTGTACCTTTCATAGGAAATATGTAACATTTAATTAGAAATCTTCCAACCATATACAGGATATCGTCACATACATAATTTTCAAAGATTACGGATAAAAATTTCAACCTTAAAAGTTTTAAATAGTTACATAACCAATTCCAAAAAATATTTAAACAAACAATAAGTTTATTTGAATATCGTCGAATGAGATAAGAGAACCATATGTTTTCATAAGTATTCTCTCCAGTCTCCTGGCACAGAGATTCTCTCCAGTTATTACAGATCATTTCAACATTTCACAATATGCATATAACTTTGAATATGTTCTGGTATACTTTTCAATATCTACTACTTAATGTGTTTTTTTGTTACACTTGTTGCTGGTGCTTTGTAGTCTATGAGCTATCCCCTCACTCAGGCCAACCTGGTCATTTATCCTCGTATTCAGTTATAAAATATTGTGCTTGACATTCATATTTCCTCGTAAGTAGTATTACTGTGACATGGAACTCTTATGTATACCTACGGAGTTAGTTAATTGAATCAAACAAATGTCAGATAAACGTTCTTTCTTGATAGCTGCTGAGAAGGATTACAAATGTCGATTGTCTCTTACATTTCAACTATCAATAAATCGAATTGAATTAATAAGAGCCCTACATTAGCTTCTCTGACTTCGTTGGGTTGGTTGCATTGAATTGCATAGGAGGAGTTATTCATTTAGTATTACGTTGAATGTCAATCGTGTATGCATTCTATACCATTCATTCATTAAATGATAAGTAAAATAATTAATTGTTTATAATTTAAATAGGATACTTAACTCATTAACTGGCTGTGAACAACAATATCGTAACGGTTGGAATTTTTAAGTTAGAGTTATACCCAAAAGAGATTGGAAATTATAACAATGTTATCTTGATAAGGCTCAAACTGCAGAGATGCATACACGATTTCGTCAATATATTATACCTTCAATAACATGAACGAAACGTGAAATACATACGAAAAGTCATAAATATAGAGTTGCATGCGTGCTTTCCCATGGTTTTGTTTAATAAAGGTACAATTACGTAGGCATTAATATTCTTAGCACCTTGTAGAAGCTTTATCTTATATAGGATCAAATGCGACAGAGACGGACAGCCAAGTAACTGCAGTATGTGTTATTCACCATACAACCTATGAAGTAGCCTAAAAATATCTTCTAGTGTACATAATTATATGTTAAATCAATTACCATAAAAAAGTACAACAAAAATATCATCTAATAAAAGGTTGTCCTTTTCATTTGTTTATGTGGTACCTATCTAATAAAAGGTACAGAAATACTATGTGCTGGTATCTCATTTTCATATGGTGTACGGAGGTAGTTTTTAAGTACACGTTTAAATGGATGCCAACTAATATTACTAAACTACAGTTTAATCCATAAACAATGCTTGAGTGAAATACTAACCTAAGGAATGCTACACTGCAAATGTTATGCACTGTCAAAATATATAAAAAATAAACTGCTAGTAAGCAGGCCAGAGACGTAGCTGAAAAGGGCGTTGAGTGATCTCCTCCAAACCACCTCCCCCCATGTCCACCAAATCTCCTCCACCACCTCTCTCTCTCTCTTTACCCACCTCTGCGATCCTCTCCCAACGTAGTAAAAGTATTGCTTGCAGAATCCATTCCAGATACTGGCTTTATGCACAAGGACATGATTCCGGAGTTATGTATAAGCACATCCACACGAATGCTATGCAATTCTTACGTATACGTATACATTTCAGCCAAATCGATGAGTTTCTGAACTCATCCACCTATAACTTTCGAACCGTTTGACCGATTTCGCTGAAAAGTATTCCCAGAGGTCCTCTTGAGTAAAGCTACCTGTGTACCAAATCGGTCAGTGTATGTGACCAGGAGAGTGCGCACAGACAGACAGACAGTTTGAGTAAAACCATTACTTCGCTGAATGCTCTCGCTTCAGCTACGTAATAAACTTCTGGTAAGCAGACCTAGAAACGTAGTTAAACGGCATACACGGGAGAATAGGTATACTGGGTGATGAATTGGAATACAGGGCGATTAATAGGTATACTGGGTGATGAATGGGACTATTTTTAAATTTTCGCGCTTAAAAACATTCAAAACTGCATAATTCATATATACTATTCATAGAGGTATTATTACCATAAGGAATCGATTTAGCACATCAAATATCCTATAAATACTAAATTTCAACCAAATCGGTGAATTTTTTAATTTTCGTGCCATAACTTTCAAACGCATTGACAGGTTTGACTGAAAAGCAATACCAGGCAAGCTCTTTGGGTGTACTACCTATGTGCCAAATTTGGTGGAAATCGGTCATCATATGTCGAAAGGATAGTGCGGACATACGGACAAATTTAGTAAAGTTATAACTACGCTGACTGAGATTCAGGTACGTAATAAAAAATAGTGAGGTAAGGCATGCCATAAGTTAGCATCACAATGTATTAAAAAGCACAAGAATGAAGACACTACTCTTTATTCAATTATCAGTCAACGAGAGACTAATTACGGGCTACTCTGTATGAAGTGGGCCCACACGCGAGTGGCATGATTTACTCGACTTGGGAAAAACTCAAAGAGAAAAACACCAAATCGCAACCTGATGCGTCCAATTCTGACGTAAACCCCTTTAACTAATCTCGTCATCCCTATCCAAAATACACAGCTGTAACTGGTTCGTTAGTAAAATAATTTTTATTTACTTTAATGAGTTACATAGATTTTTTACGTCCATTGTGTTTGGAATTCCTGTTTTCTTATATGTGCTTTGTGTGACTCCTTTGAAACTATACACAGTTAAACATTATGTTATGGTGTTTGATTTATATTGACATGGAATAAACCTGAGAACAGGAGTAAAGAACCGGCACTAGGGATTCATTTCTCTCACTATTCCATTTCTTATCTTTAACGTTTATATATCATGCTGGGGTCATCATAGAACTTTTAAAATAACATGAATGAATTCATCTCAGCAAATGAGGTCATTTTTATCTAACCAAACATATACTATTTAAAATAGTTTGACCTTAACTTTTGACTTGGTTGGGGTTATCTGATACTACTCCCATCCCATGTCCCAAGAATGGTCTTGAACTAAGATGTTTGGTAAAAATAATATTTGAAAACCTTCAACCTTGTGGTTGCTCGGACGGACGGACAGACATCATGCCCAAAACCAATAACCAACTCTCTTTTGCAAAGGGTGCTGGCTAATAAGTAATTTTTGTTATGAATGCAGGATATTATTTTGTGTGGTTTATTTGACGCAAAGGAAATTCAAAATAAGTTCAAGTATATTTGCTTATTATTTGGTTAATACCACAAGTTGACCTGTTTTCACTTAAAGTGATGCCAACAACAACAACCAGAGCTTATTTAGTGAAACGCCGTCAAATTAAAACTAACTATTACCTAATACATTTGAAATATCTGCATTTTGTTTTACATATAATTTCATGATGCAGAGTAAATCAACTAACGCGTCAGCTGAAGTTCTCTTCAGTTACATGTGTCATTTAATAGATTTACGTGATTCCGACATAGATTGCTCAGAAAGTGAGCCAAAGATCTGCATATCATGTCCCATGAAAGGGGGCTACCTTACAGGTGAAAGATTTACCGATGTTTGGTCTCTTGGGCACTCCATTTGTTTCTTTTTGTGGATTGTTACTGTGATAATTAGCATTTATGGTGTTTTCGGAAACACTATAATTATTCAGGTTCTTCGTCAGCGTAAAAATTTGCGGAAATCATCCTTTGATTTCCTTCTACTTTGTCTTGCATCAGCCGACATATTTTCATGTGTGATCACATCAATAGCTGCAACAAGCAGAGTAGCCTATTTCGGAAACTGGTTTGGAAGCGGAATCATCATGATTTATTTGAGCTACCTACCAAACGCACTTTGGCTTTGTGGTCGCTCCTTATCTACGTTCATTACTATACTCATCACAACAGAAAGATATTTCAAAATCGCATTTCCTATTAAATCACAAAACTGGATAGCTGGCAAAAGAGCAATGTGGCTGGCATTGCTGATGTTTCTCCTCTCCATTTTTGTAACTATTCCAAGAATTGCGAGTGTTTACGTAACTCCAAATACACTTTACATGGATATTCCCAGCATGGCTCATTTTTCGTATGTGATTCGAACAACAAGTCAAAATGAATTTTGGTATTCGACGTTAAAGTCCATCCATGTTCTTATCGATTTCTGGATTCCCCTACCGTTCCTCCTCATCCTCAATCTTTTGTCTTTCAAAGAAGTCTGGCAATTGGAAAAAAGACGGAAGGAAATGAACATGAAACAAAGAAAGGATATTCAAGCTGTAAAAATGTTTCTTCCCGTTATCACCGTTCTTCTTTGTTGTAACATGGTGCCCATTACACATTTTGTAGTGTTGCAATACTTTGGGATCATTTACAATGAATTTCACATGTTCACCATTCTTTCAATGACGGTAAATGCCTCGGCGAACTTTCCAATTTATTACTTTCGAGCTGAGTCATTTAAAATGGAGGCTCGGACAGAAATCTCAAAAATGTTTCCAGTTACGTTGACTGTTATTGTTTTTAAAGACGAAGAAAGTAGTACAAATAATCATGACTCAGGAATATCCACAGGAACAGGAAATTTCTCAAAAAGTTCAAATACTGTTTAGCATAACCATATATTATAACAAATTTTCTTGTGTTTGAAAAAAATAAAAATTTTGAAAAAATATTTACAAATTTCTTAAGATATTATTTTACACATATTTGCGTTATCACCATTGATGACCATATTTTCATTTACATGAATAAATCAATTATGTACATACTTTTAAGTCATATATATTTCGTATCTAACTATCTTTTACATAGAACTACAATATCAAATGCTTCCACGCATTGTAAGACACGTCATACCTACTTTATGGAATTCGTCGTAGAATAGCGAACCTCATCATTTATTCATTTCATTGAAAAGACTAGGTACGTCCTGCATATGAAAAAGGAAACAGGATGAAATGTAGGTGGATAATTGTTTAATTTTTTCATCTTTGACAAAAATTATCCTCCTGAAAAGGACTTATGTTGAGCCAATTTTTTTTACATAATGCCTGAAAGTAATGCAAAAAGGATCGAAGTGCATCACTTCCCTTTTACTACTTGCTGTCAACTATATCAATGTAGCAGAAGCCTTGTGGCAAAGAAATTCCAGAGACACCGCATCTATCCAGGTTTTCCTTGAAAATGGCAATAGGCACATGCGTCTGCATTTCACACTTTACGCTGCCACCACAGACTTATAGAATACACAGTTTGTTGTAAATATTTTACTAGACATAACTACTCATAAATGACTTTGGCTTATTTACAATTTCCTTCACTTGGAAATTTTTCATTGTGTAATAAAGTAAAAAAACGGCTATTTCGTAATGCAAAATTCCGATAGTTTAAATACGCATTCAAATATGAGTCGACTATGAAAATATTTCTTTATAATAAATTGCGTACGTGATATTTGACACAAACTCACAAAAGACATCACTCACATCCATTACATCAGACACGTTGTCATAACTTTGCGGTGGAGAAGTTCAAGAGAAACTTCCTTTCCGCTCCAATTTTCAATGAAAAAGTTATAAGGTACATCCTACTAGCCAATATCCGGAACTGGAGCAAGTATTGAGTTTATGTATGAATGAAATAGTAGCCACAGACCAACACGTGCAAACATATCTCATTCTTTTTACAAGAATGAAAATGTAATACAAAGAATTACATAATTCGCACACTCGCTTGATACCAAGACTGTCTACGCAAGACGAATTTCACAACAATTTTTTGCCAAACTGGGACTACTTGGTAAATAATGCCTAGCTAATGCCAATATCATAATATGTATAAATTGTCTTGAAAGATGGGGAATTTCCATCATTTACAAGTTTTTCCTCAAGTTTACAAGTAGCTTACCAAAATGACTAAAGTAACTGAGTTCCTTCCTGTTTTAATGTGTTACTATATTGACACACCTAAATCAGGCAGACACTGCTCCCGTAGAAATTCCAATGTCTGTTTCGAATGCCCCATCAAAGGTAGCTTTTTTACTGAAGAATCTATCAACGCTTTCAGTGCAGTTGGTCACCTTACGTGTTTACTGCTATGGTCAGTAACCATCATGGTGGGAGTCCTAGGATTCCTTGGAAACGTTGTTATTCTAAAAGTTCTCATTGAAAAGGAAAGCAAACGCCCTTTTGATTTTCTGCTAATGGTTCAAGCATCAATCGACGCATTTTGTTGTTTAATGGCAATTATTGCAGCGACAGCTCCTATTGCATATTTTGGTGAGAAAATCATACAATTCATCATTATTTCATAATATTTCTCAATTAATTTATGAAATTATAAGTATTGTATTTTTTTCTATTTCAAAACAGAAAATTGGGATGGAAGAGGAGCAGTCTCAATGTACTTATTTTACTTAACCAGCAACATGATTTTAGTTGGCCGCTCAGCCTCCGTGTTCACAACTTTGCTGATCTCAATTTCCAGTTATCTCATGATCGCCTTCCCTGAGAAGTTTAAAGATTGGTTTAGTGGGATTAAAACCAAGCTACTTTCCTTATGTGTTCCGGTTCTTGCCGTGATACTTGCTGTTCCAGAGTTCTCTAGTGTTTATATCGAGCGGAATCCTCATGGCTTGGATATTCGCAGTTTAAAAGAGCTCTCGTATCTGATAAAATACAATTTCCGGAATGATTATCTTACGCTAGGAATTCAAATATTTGATCTTTGGCTACCACTTCCCGTTCTCTTGCTCTTTAGCATTCTCTCATTTTGGAATATCAAGAAAATTAATCAAAGGAGGGACGTCCTGAGTTCAAGAGAAAAGAAGGAAATACAAGCTGTAAATATGTTTCTTCCAATCGTCATCATCTTCTTCATATGCAGTATTGGACCTTTAGCTAACCAAATTCTGATTCAATTTGCAAAGGTTCAGTATCGAGAAATGTATATAATAATGTGCACTTCCATAGCTTTAAATTCTGCACTCAAGTTTCCTGTTTATTACTTCCGTTCAGGACGTTTTCGTAAGGATGCGCAATGTACCCTTTTCATCTGCTTTGCAACTATTAGGAAAAGTAATGACGAGGAAAGTACTAACCGGAATCATGGGAATAATATTGAATCGTCAGGTATTCAGGAGTCGAGTCTGTGAAACTAAGATAACTTGAGTAAGTGCGAATGGCAAAATACAATCAACTTTGTATAAAATAAATGTGGTGGCAAAATATTGTAGAGTGTAACACAATTATTTTTACACATATCATATTTATTAAACTGAAGTACAAAAATCAAATGGGTATTCGTGCTTTGATTATTTAGCATTTGACATGTTCTAGCACCATAATTTGTCTTTCGGCAAAATTCCATATTATTTAATGCATAATGTCGTGGTAGCATATTTTGTGGTCGTGCTGGGACATCGACTATTTTTTAAATATATTTTATTCTAATACTATTTTAAATGAGAAAATTACGTTTAAAGCAGTTTTAACGAATTACGCAACTTGATTTTCCCTGGCAAATCAATATACTTTTTTAACTAACCTGATTTTAATTACAAATCATAATTTTACACGGAACGTGAGAATAAGATTCATCGTTATCTCAAATGGGATCTCTACCAAATAAAAAAAATTACTACCGCTGAAACTAAAGTAAGGTGTAGAAATGCATGCGCAGCCCAAAGTTTTTGCGTACCTCCTTCCCATTTCATATGGTTGTAGATCCCTTTTGAAATCTAGATTCAATTTTTTAGAGTTTATCGCAATATTCGAAACAAACGGTAGCAAAATCAAAAACATACACAAACCAACCAATGAGACACTCATTGCTACAACAGTTAGCCAAGTATCCAACACTTTACGTAGCACAATACAGGCATAGTTCGTAAGGGACAATGCAAGTATTCCAAAGCTGTACATTAAAAAAATCAAATGGCCAATATTTTGGGACCAGAGTTGTGTGTGGAGAACCACTCGGCGTTGAATTAAGATGACAGAAATAACTTGGCGTTCCCAAACAGTTCCTTTAAATTGCTTGTATCGGTCATAAGGAGGAGGCGGGTTTTTAATATATTTTCGCAATACTACCAAGCCCTCATTCCCAATTGAAAGAACCATAGCAAGATGAATAAATATAAAGACACACCATCGCAGAGTTACCGCTGCATCCATAATGAAGAAAATTAATCGAATGAAAAATGAGAGTAGAAATATTGGTTCTAGGAATGTGGAAACGTAAGTATTTGGTATAAAAACTTCAAGAGGATCAAGCTTTAGCACACATGCAACAACAGGGCCACAAAATACAATCAATGTAAGTGCTCCGGTGGTAGCACAAAATGCAATGCCCAATAAATCTTTGTGGTATGGGGGTGGCATCAACATCTCCCGAATGTTTAGACGGTCAACCCCTAATAAATAAAAATAATTTCCAATAATTTAATCCTTGCTGAAATTTGAATTATTTTGCTTTTCATTCAATACCTTCTAACCAGGGTTGGATAAAAACATGGAGAAAAGCTTTTCTCCATATTTCCATGTAAAAAATAATAAAAACATGGAAAAACATGGAAATACTTGTATACATGGAAAAACTCCGTTCGCATGTTTTAGACACTCTACAATGGATATAATACTTTTAAAATGCACATTTATACTCGGAGTAGCAAGACTGAACTCCTTTTCAGTGATTTTTAAGATACTCCATCATAACTTTTAGCAGTTTCCAATCGAATTTATTTTCAAAGATAGGGTGATTAAATTATACTAACGATAACTATAAGTTTCAGCGAGTATTGACGCAGTATTATGTATATTCTCAACTATAGAAAATATGAAAGAACACAACGCTCGACAAAATAAGTGAAGTCGTATCTCACCAGAGTGTTATTTCTGAGTTTTTGATTAATCCAGCAGCATTTATCCATTTTTTCATGTAAAAACATTTATCCATGGAGAAAAGAATTTTCTTTTCTCCATGTAAATACATGTTTTCTCCATGTTGTTTTTCCATAATATGTTTTTACATGTTCCTACCCTGCTTCTAACAATGCTTTGTGACTGTCAGTAAAAAGAGCTGCCATTTCCTTGCTATGACGAGAGTAGTATATTGCAAACTGGCTGATAATTACGGTAACTAGTAAGAGTATAACGGTTGTCAGAATTTCAACATAATAATCAATTCCACGACGCTCTTCAACTCTTAGCTGACAAAGCTTATAGAATCTGAAGCAATACGCAAAAAATGTTAAGAACAAAATAGCAGGGCCTGTCCATATCCTTACGCGGGTTTTGACGCTGCTACGGTTTTCACTTGTAACTGGAATAAGCCGTTTCTCGGAAGGAATCCACTTGAAGGGGAATGGAATGAAGCGGTAGAAAAATCGAAACGGTATTTCAAACGAGAGCCACTGTAGTGGGGTGCCCATGGTGCTGACTGAATGAATGGAGAAGAATAATTTTCTGTTCTACATAAATCACATTTTAAAGCTAGAAGACAATATTTCTTTCCTTACTAGCAAAAATAACTTTCAAGTCCTTTCTGAACGTTATGTAAAATCAATTTTGAAGCTAATGTTGGTAGCCATTATTTCAATGCAAGAATTTTCCACAAGGGTAAACTGTAATAGTAATAATTCTTACTAGATATATAAAGTAACGTTTATCCTCTTTAATTTGGGCAGAGTTGCAACCTTTTTTCAAGGATAAGTATTTGTCTACATAATGAAAAGAATAGCTCATCGGTCTGTCGTAAACTACATTTTTATTGTGATAGAATAAATTAATAATGAAATAAGTACTTCAAATATTATCCACATTTTCCAGGACATGGAAATTCTTGCATTTCAGTCAAAGCGGAAGTTTTACGGACATTTAAATTTATCCATAAAAAATTAAGGAATTATACTCCCATGGGATTTTTATTGACCACCATCACGAAATGTCTGTTGTAAAAAATTCAATTAGCTAAAAATGCATCTTGACATCATGATTATTTTGTATTTTTTTGGGGACCAAAAAAAGATGATAGTTTTGCCCAAGGATGATCATTGCCATATATATATGTATATAAATACGTAGTTGCATGATAATTGCGATCACAGTCTCTCTCCATGGCCCCAATGTTCATTATACAAATAGAAATAATTCTTCTTCTTATTTTGGAAAATGGGTATCTGTCATCTGTAATAACTTATGATTGTGTATAAAAGAGTTCGAAATGATACTATCCACGAGCATGACAGCCCATTATTTAAATTTTCATCTAAAAATGGGCATAGGTATGTAAGGTCATTTTGAGTATCAATAGTAGCACGAATGATTTACTCCAAGTAGTAGTATAATTTTCATGTACCACACCGCACTTTCACGTGCACGTTTTGAAATTCCTACATCCTCGATACAATATAAAAGGACAATTTTATCATTATGTGGTTGCCAAATATTACAGAATATCGTATATTTTTTTATAATATTAATCTGAAAAAATAAATATCAAAACACTTTTTATGCTTAGATTATAAGCGATTGAAAACAAAATTGTGTTTTAGTGCTATAAATTTTATTTAGAAAAATTATTTTATGTTCATATAATAAGTTTCGTGATAGCGTGGTAAGTTCTTGCTGTTGTCTGTGCTGTTTGCGTATCCAGTATTTAATATTTAGTAACATATATTCTATTGATCCAGTATTTTCGTACAGATGGATAATTTAAATTAATTGGAATATTCCTGTCAAGTTATAGCTAAAATAGGCTTTTCGAATTTAATTGAAACTTTCGACAAACATATTGATATCTGAAGAACCATCCATTTAATATTCTATCGATTAGGTTACTCACAAATAATATACCTACTATTTACAACAATATATCATGTAAAAAAATTTAATATTTCCTAACTATACAGACAATAAATCAATAAGCATTATTGTGGCTCATAATTTTACAGGAAATGTGAGAACTAGATTCATCGTTATCTCGAATGGGATCCCAATTAAAAAGAAAAAATTATTTCCTTTAAAACTAAAGAAAGGCGTAGAAATGCATGCACAACTCAAAGTTTTTGAATACCTTTTCCCCTTTCTATATGGGTATAGGATCGTCTTGAAATCCTGATTCAACTTTTTGGAGTTCACAGCAATATTAGAAACAAATTGTACCAAAACAAAAAACATGAATAGACAAACGAATGAGATACTTATTGCTACAATAGTTAGCCAAGTACCCAACATTTTACGTAACAAAATACAAGCATAGTTTGTAAGTGACCACACAAGTATTCCAAAACTGTAAAGTAGTAAAATCAAGTGGCCAATATTTTGAGACCATAGTTGTGTATGGAGAACAATTCGGCGTTGAATAACTACTATTGAAATAACATGATTTTCCCAAACACTCTTTTTGTATTGCCGATAACCATCATAAGGTGCAGGTGGATTTTTAATATATTTTCGTAATGCTATCAAACCCTCATTCCCAATCGAAAGAACCATAGCAAGATGCATCAACACAAAGGCATACCATCGTGCCGTTACCGCTGCTTCCGTAATGAAGAAAATTAATCGGATAGAAAATGAGAGGAGGAATATCGGTTCTAGAAAAGTGGAGGGATAAGTATTTGGTAAAAAAATTGCCAGAGGGTCAAGTTTTAGAACACAACCAATAACAGGGGCACCAACTGCAAACAAACTCATCACGATGGTGGTGGCACAAAACGCAATACCCAATAAATCTTTGTAGTATGGAGGTGGCAGGAACATGTCCCAAATGTTTAATCGGTCAAAAGCTATTAAATTGAAAAAAAATTATTAATAAACGTCCTTGCTTACTTAAAAAATCGCTTTCAATTCCTTACCTTCGGACATTGCTTTGTGACTGTCCGTGAAAAGAGCTGCCATTTCTTTTCTATGGCTTGAGTAGTAAATGAAAAACTGTATAGCAATTCCGGTTAGAATTAAATGTATTCCGGTTGCCAGAATTGCAATATAGTAATCAATTCCACGTCGCTTTTCAACACTTAGCTGACAAAGTTGATAGAATCGGAACCAACATGCAAAAAATGATAAAACCATAAGAGGAAGGCCTTTCCATATCCTTACATTAGTTCCGGTTTTGTTACAATTCTCACATTCAATGGCAATAAGCCGTTTCTCGGAAGTAATCCATTTGAAGGGGAATGGAATGAAGCGGTCAAAATATCGGAACGGAATGTCAAACGAGAGCCATTGTAGAGGGGTACCCATGGTGCTGACTGGATGGTTGAGAGACGAATAACTTTCTTGTCACCATAAAGGAGGTTTGAACGCTAGAAAGTATTTTTGTCTATTTAAAAATTGGTTTTAAGCCTTGTCTCGAATTTGTATAAAAACCAATTTAGAAGTTAATTGTTATTCAATACTTCATTTTGTAATACAAATCATTTATTTTATTTGGAGAAATGGGTATCTACAATATAAATACTTATAGCTGTGTGTAAACGTGTCCCACCCAAAAAATGATAAAATACATTGAAATGCTTGTAGGCCTTTCAGGTTTCCTACGTCTTTTAAAGTTTTCTTAGCTGTATAACAAAGCTCCCCCTTTTTTAATAAAAGTCAAATTGATGTTTCCTTAATTGAAATAAATTTAGACAAATCCCCACGTAATTTACCGACAGACATATAAATTGAATATTAAAGTACTTCTTCAGTCGATTTTTTAAGGAACCGTTACTTAACTTAAAAGTACTTGTGAAGAGCAAAAACCCATTTATGCCAAACTATTTGTAGCACAGTACTTAAATAGATAATAGTCTTCCTGTTTTGAAGCTGTCTTGAAAACAAAATTTAGGGCACACTTGTTTTTTTAAAGTGATTTATGTATTTTCATGTTTTTTAACCATATTCGACCGAATTTTGTGAAGTGGAAGCAATGGGAAATTTAAAATTTAATAACCATTTAATTCGGTTTCGATTAATTTTAAAAATATCTTGCAAACTATTAAAGTGAATAATTTAATACAAAATGATACAACATATCGTTTACAAGCCTTAATTAAGAATCGATAGGAACTGGTGTTCATGAACTCCCATGAACTGTAATGTAAATTATTTGGTATGAAGGAGCGATGACTTTAGCTTATTCTAAATATGTTCAGATTAGGAATTATGTTCATTTTTTACCTATGCTAAGTAAGATTATCCATTTGACCAGAAGGTCTTCTTATGTATATTTATGATAATATCCAAAGGTGCGTACGTGCACACGAGTGCATTGCTCTCCTGCCCTTCAGGCAAGAGAAGCTTCTGTTTTCTCAATGAATACCTGTACCGTGATTTACTCATCTCAAGCCGTAATTCTGGCTTGAGATTTTCTGTATATTCATTCGCTTTTACCACTCCGTCGGAGTAGAAGCAATCACCTTTCCTTTCCATTTTCAAGTTTGACCTTTATAACTCTCAGAATAAATTTCCACTTCTTCTTAAATTCAGAAATATAACCTTAGCCTACCTACAATCATTATTTCCTAATCCAGCGTTGCTGGAAACATAGTTCATTTCCATCATCACCCTTTTTCCTTTGTACTTTGCCATACTACAAAATTAAATCACTTTCTTAACATCCCATCAAACACTGCTAAAATTACTCGACAAAATTTCATCCAACCATTCCACTCCTTGTGGAATCATTTTGGTCCTAAACGAACTCGGATACCTTCCGTTAAATCGTCGATAAGTAGTTTTTGAGTGTTTTATCCAGTTTTTGTAGTATCATCTCGTCATGCCGCTGACTGTTTTCGAGAAAGCTGAAGCTGAACAAGCTGTCATCAAGGCAGAATTGGATATATTGGAGGGCCAGCTGGCCACCCATAGCACAACACCATTACTGAAGACTGAAGCTGACCGGTACCTGCGGATGGCCGACAATTCTCAGAAGGAGATTAAGGAGAACTTCAGAAACCTACAGACCGCCGCCCCCAAGGGCACTGACATGAACCCGTATTCTGAGGAATACACCAAGATGACAATTCGTGCTATCCGCCTCCATGCTGGATTCCATGGCATCAAGGCCTCGTTTCCAGTCACCACTTCCACATCATCATCCTCTGGATCTACCAGTGCAACAGCAGCTGTTAAGGTCAGAGGCATCAAGTTACCCGCATTAGAATTGCCAAAATTCTCAGGAGACCTACAGGAGTGGATTTCCTTCCGTGACATGTTCATCACAGCTATCCATAGCTCATCCCTCTCCAATGTCGAGAAGCTGACCCAGCTGAAGAGCCTCCTCACTGGTGAAGCTGCACGTCAAATTAGTTCACTGGTGCTCAGTGATTCTAATTATGATATTGCGTGGAAAAGTCTTGAGGAACGCTACGAAAACAATCGTGAGCTGTTGTTCTCTCTTCTCCGACGTCTTATCAACCAACCGCCAATTCAGATTCCAACCGCCATCGCCGTAAGATCGTTAATTGATAATACAAAAGAATGTATCAGGTCTCTTAATGTATTAGCAATGCCAACTCATGAATGGGGTGCAATCATCCTCTACCTCCTATTCACCAAGCTGGACTCATCCTCAAGAGAACTGTGGGAGCAGACTTTACCAGATACAAGCATCCCAGCTCTATCCAGAATGTATGAATTTCTCGAACAACGAGCTCGAGCTTTAGCTGCCGGGAGTCCTCAACCATATCAGCATCCACAACGGAGGCCACCTCAGCGAAATCAGGAATTGAGGATCCATAATCATCACACCAGTCCCGGATATCAGTCAAGATGCAAAGTAGGATGTGAGCAGTTCCACCCCATCTACAAGTGTCCCACATTCCAGCAGAATTCTCCCCTACAGCGCCTGGAGGTGCTCAAAAGAAACAACTTGTGTTTCAATTGTTTCATGGACAAGCACGGAGCCCAAAATTGTCCAAACCAGCACAGTTGCAAGGCCTGCAACCAACGCCACCACACTATGATTCATGGTGCCTTTAACACAGATGACGGATCCCGAGGTGTACCACCTCCTCCACCACCTATCATCAATGGTCACACAAAAACAACCCAGCCTGTCCGAGCTGCCTTACTTGCCACTGCTGCCGTAAAAGTTTCATCTGCCACCGGTGAAGACTTCCACCTCAGAGCGTTTTTGGACAACGGATCATCCGTGAGCTTCATAACAGAATCAGCAGCACGTAAGCTAAAATTAAAATTGAAACCAAATTCAACACCAGTAACAGGTCTGTCAGAATCTCCTGTGGGAGTTGCAACTCATTCAACATCCATTATTATCAAACCTCATTTTGACTGTATCACCACCTACAACGTTAATGTACTTGTGATGAGCCGAATTACCAGTGACCTGCCCAATGTCAGATGCAACCCAAATGATTTACCACATATTCGAGATCTTCAACTTGCTGACCCACGCTTTGGGGATCCCGCTCCAGTCGACCTTCTCCTTGGAAGTGATATTTTTTGGAATGTCATTGGGAATGAGAAGATTTGTGGAAATCAGGGACAGCCGCTTGCCATTAAATCATCTCTTGGTTGGCTAATAGCAGGTTCACACATTACATCAGCTCCTGTTAACGCATTTATCACAAATGCACAGCTCAACGCCAATCTTGAAAAATTCTGGGACCAAGAAGAAGCCCAGCCGAAACCAGTACGTAGCGAAGAAGAAGAGGAGTGTGAAAAACATTTTCGCACCACCCACCGCCGTGACAATGAAGGCCGCTTCATCGTATCCATGCCTTGGAAAGCCACAATTTCCCAGCTCGGAGATTCAAGACGCCATGCAGTTCAACGCCTTCTATCCTTGGAGAATCGACTTGTTCACCACAAGGGAATACGCGATGCAGAAAGGATTAGAAAGCTGAATGAGCATTGGGAATCCTATAAAGAATTTATGCGTGAGTATGAACGTCTTGGCCATATGACACACATTCCTAATGAACAAATTAATTTCAGCCAGCCCTCATATTACATCCCTCACCATTTCGTGCTCAAGGAGTCCAGCACATCCACAAAGTTACGTGTAGTATTTGATGCCTCAGCTCCCACCTCCAGTGGAATCTCTCTGAACTCCTGTATGATGGTGGGACCACAGATTCAAGACAATATTGTCAACATCAACCTGCGTTTCCGTATCCACCCCATTGCATTCATCGCAGACTTAGAGAAAATGTACCGACAAATTATGGTACAAGTAAACGACCGTTGGTATCTGCTTATCCTGTGGAGGGAGGACCCCTCCCAACCTATCAAGGTATACCAGCTCAACACTGTCACTTATGGAACAGCTGCAGCCCCGCATCTTGCTGTTCGCTGCCTCCAGCAGCTTGCAGAAGACCATAAGGAAGAGTTTCCAATTGCTGCACAGAAAACTATTGAAGATTTCTACGTTGATGACCTTCAATCAGGAGAACGTAACATTTCAACAGCAAAGGTAGCAGTTCATCAGTTAATCAACATGACAGCAAAGGCTGGCTTGCCGCTTAAGAAGTGGACTAGTAACTCCGAAGAGCTTCTCATGTCCATTCCAGAAGACATGCGTGAGACAAAATCACTCATTCCACTCAATCATGAGTCGTCCATATCCGTGAAGACCCTTGGAATTGCATGGAATCCAGTTGAAGATCGATATCACTTCAAACTTGACCTCCCTGAGTATGGTAACAATCAATTTACTAAACGTGCCATTTTATCTGAAATATCTAAGATCTATGATCCGTGTGGATGGCTTGCTCCCGTCATTATTTCATGCAAGATATTTATGCAAGAGTTATGGAAACTCAACGTTGGATGGGACACTATTTTACCACCTCTCACTATAAGTAAATGGCTGACTCTACGATCATCCCTACACCATGTGGAACAAATACACATTCCAAGATGTGTTATCCCGGAGGAACCAACCAGCATTATCTTGTGTGGATTTTCTGATGCTTCCTTGAAGGCATACTCAGCCGTTGTGTATGTATGCTGTACCTACGTCAACCGACCTCACTCATCCTATATCGTTGCAGCGAAGACCAGAGTTGCATCATTGCATGCTGTAACTCTACCCAGACTCGAGTTAAATGGCGCCGTGCTCCTATCAGAACTTCTACAAAATACAGCATCTGCTCTCAAGATCCCATTAGATGAGATACGGGCGTATACTGATTCTACCATTGCCCTATGCTGGATAATTGGAGAACCAACAAGGTGGAAGCAGTACGTTCGAAACCGAGTAACTACAATACGAAAGAACGTCCCTCATGCGAATTGGTTCCACATCCCTGGAGAGCAGAACCCTGCTGACTGTGCTTCTCGAGGAATCACAGCCGAGGAGCTGTTGCATCATCATCTTTGGTGGAACGCAACCCCAGAAATTTGGAATAATGATCATCATCATCATCCCACTCCTGTGGAAGAGGATGAAATAGCCATGCGGGTCGAAGAGAAGCCTACCTCATGTCACTTCATCACCCCTGTCGTCCCAGAAATATTTAACCGTTTTTCCAGCTTCCAGCGTTTCCAACGTGTCGTTTCTTGGCTGTTCCGTTTTGTTGAAAACTGCAGAAAGAAACGTGCAAAGGAAATTATAGTTACTTCTCCACTCTCAGCAGCAGAGCTAGAAAAGGCTCACAACTCAATCATCCGTGTCATCCAATTCCATTATTTTTCTGCTGAAATTCAAGCTCTACAGCAAGGCCAGGAACTTCCTGTTAAGTGTCCCATCCTGAGTTTGCATCCGTTTCTGTGTAAAGATGGACTATTGCGTGTCGGTGGACGAATTCGAAACGCCAGTATCCCATTTAATCGCAAATTTCCCCTTCTTCTTCCAAGAGCTCATCACATCACCACTTCCATTATCAGTGATATTCATCGGCGTTACCTTCATGCCGGCCCCACCTCAACCATTGGATTGCTTAGTCTACGCTACTGGATTGTTCGTGTTCGAGATGCAGTGCGCCTTGTCATTAAACGGTGTGTAACATGCACACGTCAGTCAGCAACATTATTAAAACAATTGATGGGCGATCTTCCTCATCATCGAGTCACTCCATCACGTCCGTTTTCCAAGGTTGGCATTGATTATGCCGGCCCCTTTTCGACACGTTCACCAGGTCGCAGCAAAATAGTTTTTAAATGCTGGCTTGCTATTTTTGTATGCTTTTCAACCCGGGCCATCCACATCGAAGTTGTGAGTGATCTCACCACTAATGCATTCATCGCAGCCCTTCGCCGCTTCATCAGCCGTCGTGGATCTCCTTCAGATATTTTCTCAGATTGTGGAACAAACTTCAAAGGAGCGGACAAGGTCCTTCGCCAGTTTGTTGACATCGCCAGTGACTCGTCAGTATCGGATGAGCTCTCTACCCAGCGAGTTACTTGGCACTTCAATCCTGCTGGTGCTCCTCATTTCGGTGGCTTGTGGGAAGCAGGAGTCCGTTCCATAAAGTATCACCTCAACCGTGTCATTCATCAGTCTCTCCTCACCTATGAGGAAATGCTCACACTCGTATATCAGGTGGAAGCTATACTCAACTCTCGACCCTTGACGCCAGCCTCAACAGACCCATCAGATTTGGAGGTTCTCACACCTGCTCATTTTCTCATCGGAGGAGCATTGACTGAACTTCCCCAACCCAGCCTTAATGATGTCAACGAGGGACTTCTTGATCGATGGCAGCGTATCCAGCAACGGCAGCAGCAGTTTTGGAAGCGATGGTCATCTGAGTTTCTCACCCGCCTCCAGCAACGACCAAAGTGGGCCAGAGTCCAGAACGAGCTTGAGGTTGGCAACATGGTGCTTGTGAAGGATGAAAGGCTTCCCCCTCTGAAGTGGAAACTTGGACGTGTTGTTGCAGTTCACCCTGGAAAAGATGGTCATGTTCGTGTCGCTACATTAAAAACAACTGATGGAGAAATCAAACGTCCAATAGTAAAGCTAAGTCTCCTACCAGTATCTAAATAATCAGTTTATTTTGGCTCATTATCCAGCTAATTCCCATTCCATTGTTCATATTACCTTAAAGAATTTTTTTTTCATTTCATTCCAGATTTGGACACTCCTTTACCTTACCTATAAGTATGAATGTGTGTGTGATTGATTTGCACTCGTCAGGCGGGACCCAAATCCCTGAACTGCTTCGGCTGTACTGACGAACCGAGTGAATGTGCACCCATGAGGCGGACCTTTCGGTCCTTAAACGCTTTTTAGCAGTACTCATGGTCCTACCTTTCCTAATGTCCATTTCTCTGTCCTTTTCATTTCAAGTGTAGTATTTCGATTTATGGTTTATTTTTAATGAAGATTCAAAGACTGTTCCATCTTACCGTTGTTTTATTGTTCAATATTAGATTCATTGTTTAATGCTGTTGTACAGCATGGGCCGGGAGAATGTTCATGAACTCCCATGAACTGTAATGTAAATTATTTGGTATGAAGGAGCGATGACTTTAGCTTATTCTAAATATGTTCAGATTAGGAATTATGTTCATTTTTTACCTATGCTAAGTAAGATTATCCATTTGACCAGAAGGTCTTCTTATGTATATTTATGATAATATCCAAAGGTGCGTACGTGCACACGAGTGCATTGCTCTCCTGCCCTTCAGGCAAGAGAAGCTTCTGTTTTCTCAATGAATACCTGTACCGTGATTTACTCATCTCAAGCCGTAATTCTGGCTTGAGATTTTCTGTATATTCATTCGCTTTTACCACTCCGTCGGAGTAGAAGCAATCACCTTTCCTTTCCATTTTCAAGTTTGACCTTTATAACTCTCAGAATAAATTTCCACTTCTTCTTAAATTCAGAAATATAACCTTAGCCTACCTACAATCATTATTTCCTAATCCAGCGTTGCTGGAAACATAGTTCATTTCCATCATCACCCTTTTTCCTTTGTACTTTGCCATACTACAAAATTAAATCACTTTCTTAACATCCCATCAAACACTGCTAAAATTACTCGACAAAATTTCATCCAACCATTCCACTCCTTGTGGAATCAACTGGATTGAAACTTCTGCCAAACATTTGTAAATTAAAACAAGTGTAAACTGGTTGATCGAATGACAGCAAAGATTGGTAACCGAGATGTGTACGTAAATGCGATCACATATCAGTTCAGTAACAATATGTATGTTGCGATGCGTCAGTGTTTCAATGAATAGACTGTAGACGGACACCTGCCACTACTTGAAAATACTGGCAGGAGCGAAAAATCGTATAAAAACCATTCATATGCTTTTCAACATCACATCCGCTTGTTAAGTTCAAGCGCAGTTCAAAGTAATAATTTAATGTTATCAATATACAAATGACAAATTACATGTTATGTAATATATTTAACGTTTTTTTTGCATATTACTCGCTATCCATTTTCATTATATCGTTTTCCAATTCACATATGCCTACGGTAAACAGATAAGGATATTTGTCAAAGCTGTCGCGTGAAAACAAATGAAGTCATGGTCTGCGAGAGCTTTTGACCTTGCATTACGAATGACGATCACGTTATTCCGTATTGAGATAAGCAAGCATCTCTATGCTCTGTTAAAAAGGGCATTACTCACCATCGTAAGTGGATTCGTTGGCAAATAGTAGCAAAATCCATTTCATCATTCGATTAACTAACGCTTTCCTCGTCGGTTTTGAGATGAAGTCGCTGGAGAAATAATATTCCAACAAAACACACAATTATCATTAGACTGCAATTTACTCTCCCCGAAAAAAAAAATCTTTACGAAGATGACGTTGGACATTTGTTTGTGCCCTTGCATGTCCTTGCAAAGGGGTGTTAAAATCCTTTCTATATTGGACGCTGTAAGTTCCCTTTCATTGCATATTTTAACAGTCACATGGAATTATTGTATGATTTATGAATCCTTGGTAGGTTTTCAGTGTAATATCTCTCATCCTTTATATTCTCGGATTGGTTGCCCTTCTGGCAACTACCAGTGAAGAGCTGGAAGTAACTGAAGGAGAAAGTAAAAATAAACTTTTTTATAATTTTTTTTATTTTACTGCTGAGAATTAAATTTAATAGATTGTTTCTTTCTTCATAGAAAATTTGGCAACATCTATTGTAATACTTGCAATCGTGCTAGCCATTCTTCAAATCATTTTGGCTCTTCGACTGTATTATGGAAGCAAAAATGTAAACACATCATGCTATACTTTATTTTCAATTAGACCTGCAAAAGTTTATATGAGATTTTATTTTACTCCAGAGGGACACCCGTCAATGCAGAATCTGGCTAATTGCGACAGTCGTAATTACTGCAATAATGGTTATCAGTTTAATTGCCAACCTAAGTGGTGGGAAATTTGATGGTACCTCCGGCACTGCCAGTTTAATTGACCTTGCTTACAAAATCTATGAAATGTTGGTAGTTTCATCGTTTATCAAACAGTTGGGTCAGGAAATGCCACACGTCATCTTGGGCTAATATTTTACCATAGTTTTTACATACAAGTATATTTCCATTCATTTTTACAGAAAATTCACTGTTGTATATAAACCCAGAAATATTAATATTACAGGATGTTTGTATGTCTGTAAAAGTTCAACAATCTTTTTGTCATGTTCTCAATTTATCCTAATTTAAATACGATCTGTCATTCACCTGTAACCTCATTTTCTAATTATTATCCATGTACTTATTATTGAATTTATGTTGATGATGTTAATCCTAATACTTATGCGTGAGCTTCCTCCTTCTGAGGTCGTTTCACTTTTAATCCTGAATATTTTTAGAGTTCATTCTTCTCCAAGTTCATTTCTACGATTCTATTCTACGATCCATATGACTTTGTGTAAAAACCTTCGACTATAAAAACCTGACACCAATAAAATGTCAGTGTCCATTCTGCTCACACTGCTGATTGAAACCATCGAGAATACTCTTGTAGCTCTCATTCATTCTGTACTTTTGTACCTGCATATTATTATCATTCCCTTGCAGCTCAGAGCAGCAAGCAATAACCTATTTTACATCTTTTATACACAGAAAGACTAGACCAAGAAATAGCATACTCACTTGTCCAGCTTCAGTTAGATTTTCATACACTCATAATTATTTTTAAAAGAAACTTAACCTCTTCACAATCACAGGATTCATTTACAATAAAAGACCGGTCGTTTTTTTGTTGCATATATACGTGCATAAAAACAAGGTCCATTTTATCGCATATTTATTCTCATTTCGGAGAGCCGTTCTTATCTGAGATTGGAAAATAAACGTTGGAAGACTCATGCAAATAAACAGCACGGTGCAAATGTCCTCCAAATACTTGAGTTGTTCACTTAACCAATAAACCACGCGTTTGTAAATTAAACTTAAGTGTTTCCTCGCTTGCTCGGATGATATGTGATATGATTATGGAAAATCCATGTTTTCAACATGCGTCATATCAAATTTATTTTCTAATATCAGACAAACATCCTTTAATGTATAATAACTGCACAATTTAATTAAAACTTCAGCATACCCAGAAATTTGGTTGTTCCGTAGGAATCTGTTAAATATTTCTAATACTATAATATTTCTAACATTCAAAGATGTCATTAAACATCTGTCATTTAGTTTCCTTAAGAAGGAGCATAAAAATACTGGCTATCATTGACGCTGTAAGAGACTGCGTACATTTATTACATTGTAAATAAATGCATTTTTAACAAGCTTAGAATCGGTGTCGGTGATAATTTTGAACCTTTATGTGGGTAGTTACTGAGCGTGTTTCTTATCCTCTTGATTACATTCCCTTTGGTTAGACCAAAAACATTTCCAAATGCATCAGAGTTGCATTTCACAAAACGTAAGCAAAAAACATTTCCATAATTTAGAAATCAAAATTTTCGTAGCTAACTTTGTAATCTAAATAAATATAATGGTGTCCCTAGTTTTTCCCATTGCTATAATAATCCTTGCCGTTGCATTCGCCTTTCTTCAGATTTTTCTTGCTGTGAAGCTATATCATGGAGCAAAATATGTAAGTATGGCTAAATACAATTGAATGCAACAAAAAATTATTCAACAGGAAAATTATCCACTCAGCTTTCTCCGTTTCTTTAGATCCATTACAAACAGAATTGGAAACTTTGGATACGAGTCAAAGTAGTTTTAACAATCTTCTACATTCTCGGCTTCCTTGGTTTAACTCTCAACATATTTTCTAAGAAAACTGCTTTTGAACGAGCTTATTTTGGAACAACAGGACTCATACTGGGACTTGAGCTCTTTATTATGGTTGTAGTAATGTTAAAAAACTTAAGTGGAAGTGGAACAATAGAACAAGCTATTGCACATTCATTTCTTCCACGCCATTCTCAACATGGCGTTTTGCATGCTCGTGGAGGCCAGTTTGAAGGTTACCTTGTAAAAGACGCAGACTTCATTTCACCTCAAAATACTCTTGATTTTGTATTAGAGTCACATATTGCGTAATAAATATTTTTGAGGTCATGACTCAGTTCCTGATTCATCCGAAAAGATAATTTAATTTCACACTTTTTCCTTGAATATAAATATTGATTAGGTGATTGATGGGTCAAGCCGACACTTTGGCGTCATACACATTTATTGATTGCACCTACGTATAAAACATTTTAAGATAAATCTCCCAATGTTGACAGATTAGTGCTTGAATAAAATAATATTTTCCCCATTGGTTATCGGATTTATTCATTCATTTCATATTTAAATTCAAATGTTACTGAAATACCTCTTATATTGCACCAAAGTTTACCCCAGTCAACAACTGTAGAATACCGTTAATCATTAATTATTTAATTTTACTAATTTATTAAAATGGGTTGCTGTTGTAATGGAGGAATTTGTGGGATTGTGATGCTGGCATTTGTTGATGCCGTAAGTTTGATTGATCATAATTGTTTTGATAATTTTCTTTACTAAATTCCATAAATATAAATCGTTTCTCGGTTTTCGCAGTTCATGGCTCTTGTTGTTCTTTTATTCTTCGCTTATATTTTCTTTATACGGGCTGTCGCTGAAGCTTTTGTATTTTTTGGTAGAAGACCAGATACCGAAACATATTGGGAAGGTATTTTGACAATAAAAAATAGAGTGAGATTGGTTTTGATTTCCAGGAAAATTTAAAAAAAAACATTTTTTTCTTCTTAAGACAATTTAGAAACTTACCTATACATTACGCTCGTTTTTGGAATAATTCACGGTTTATTGGAAATTGTACTGATTGTGGGAGCAATACAAGTAAGTTCTGATATAACATAAAAAAATTGATCCGAAAAATATTTTTTTATTAATTTTTTTAATAATTGTCTATGTTGCAGAAAAATAGGATATGCTGTTGGTTGTGGATAATTGGCACTGGAGCGTTTTTTATTATTTACATTGTAGTTTTATTTTACATAACGCCAGTGATTATTGCCGCTGTAGTTTCATTGCTTATCGTTACCTTTAAAGCCTACTCAATTTTTGTGGTGTGGAAGTTAATTAAAAAGATTACGAAAAAGCTAAACAACAACAATGCCGATGTACATTTACCATCAATTGTCGTGCAACCGTCGCCAATTTATTTGGTACCTGACCAAAACTACGATAATCAGACAAGCCAAAACTCGCAAAAAAATTCCGCCCTACCCTTGGAAGACAATGAGGGTATAAATCTACCTCCTCCATACACTTCATTATATTTGGTACCTGATGAGAATAAGGTTAAGCACGTTGAATAAGTCAAGCTGCAATTCGATAGATTAGCTATAGTAACTATTACATTTACTTTTGTACTAAAGTATTATATTTTAATTTACTCGAGAAATTAAAAATGTGATTTCTATTTGCAATCTTATAATGTTAACGTTTCGTTAAAAAACAATTGTTTGCGACAAAATCAAGGAAAACTTGATAGTCAATCAATGTCCAACTAATATACAAGGTTATTATATCAATCAATTTTACCAACGTAACGGGACACATGCACATAATATTTTTGTAATCATATTGGCTGCTTTCATCTCTTCATTCTACAAAATTGACTCTAGTAGACTTGACTTCGGTTTTTAACACATGGTACAACTTTGCGTTTTAGTTTGAATGTTTTATCATATTTTTGGGCCCTTCTAATTATGTTGGATACATCCACACCACAAGTGGAGAACTGAATGATATTTATTGTTCCAATATCATATAGGTCATTATATATGAAACCTGATTATGATAATAGACCGTCATATTGTTGTATGAATGAATAGTAGGAATAATCTATAAGGTCACTAGCAATTGTGAATTGTGAAGACTTGAAAATATTAACACAATACCACTGATCCCTAGTAACCGAATAAAATTTGTGTTCGTTTTGTTTTTGGTAAAGTTGTTGCTAGCTTTTATGCTCGGATGTGTGCGCGTTGTTTTCAGAGTCAAGGGCTATTGTAAGATAAAAGCAGTGAAACAACATTTCATACCATTATTATTCGTGTCGATATTATTCAAACATTGAAATACATCAAATCAATTGTTTGCTGATATTTGTATTGATATATAACAAGCCATATTGATGATTTGACAGCGTAAATTAATATATATATATGTATCTAATAATAATATTAAGATGGAAAATAATTAACGAAGACTTTTGTAGAAAATAATGTTATATAGTTGATTATGGATGATTGTTTCATGAAAAGTATTATGAGGGTACCATAAGAATAATTTTTCAAAATGGGAAGGATCCCCTTTCAGTTTTATCTATTAACGTTGAGATAAGCAAAAGTTATAACACATATGAAAGTATTACTTGTTCCATACCATTTGAAACATTTGCTGATATTTGCATATAGCAATCGCATACATGCGTTTGAGTGATGTCTGCTGCATAATATCTGCAATACGTAATATTTCCAAGTGATAAGCAACTCACAGATAAGCTCTCCATGATAAAATGCAAACCATCGTAGCACATATGTGGCCGTACATATTTTGAATCGATTTTTCTACGTGCACAGTCAAGTGGAAGCACGATCACAAATGGAAAAAATTATTTTTTAAATTAATTTTTGTCATAACTAGTTTCGTTTCACGAAAATGTCTTTAAGTCCCTGCCCTTGTATGCCTCTACAACAGGGAGTTAAAGTGCTGGCAATTATTGACACGGTAAGCTAATAAAATTTCGTTTGTCCATAATAATCTCGTATTATTCAGTGCGTTTCATGTTGGTTGATTTGTAAATATTTTTAATGAAAAGGTGTTTAGCATTCTCAATCTTGGATTGTTTATATTAGCCTTGATTTCACTATTATTTTTCAATGGAGAGGATCAACTTGAAGATAGTGACAGTAAGAAATTATAGAAATAAAATGGTTTAACTGAATATAATAATTATGGTAAAATATCTGAAAGAGTTTCGTTTGGTTTTTATCCTCATTTTTAGAAGGCTCTGCTGTGGTCATTGTTGGACTGGGTATTTTGATTGCGAGCCTTCAAGTTTTGTTGGCATTTAGGCTCTACCATGGAGCAAAAACTGTGAGGCGATGATTTAATACCTCTTTTCTTTTAAAATCAAATTAAAACCAATTTGAAGATTTAATTTATACATACTTGCAGAAAGACGGCAGAAGATGCAGATCTTGGTTGGTAGCAACAGTGGTGATAATTACAATCTACATCATCAGTTTGGTATCCAACAGGAAAGCTGAAGATTTCAAAGGGGTGGCACTAGCCATATTTTTAGTGGTTATTATCTACAAATTGTTTGAAATCGTTGTAGTAGTCGCCTTCACGGAACAATTGAAGCAAGAGTTTCAAAACAGATTTGTGTACCCAACAGTTGCAGCTCCTCAGTCGCAACCCTTTTATCCTGGTTCAAATGTTTATACAATTGACCCACCACCATCCTATTTCCATGTTCAAAATCACACCACAATTGTCGAGCCTCCTCCACCGTATAGTGCAGACTTAGCAGTGACTCAGAATAATTGAACTTCATTCTAATCAAATTCGATTTTACTAAAGTTCTATCAAAACAAAATTATTATCTATAAATTATTTTTGGGACATACTGAAAGTCATATTGCAACAATTTATTTACATGTCAAGCTTTCCTTACCTTTCCAAAAATCTTGTTCAGAAAAATTAATATCTGTCTAAATAAAATTCAGCGGATAAAAAAATATAATATTCCGTTTGGATTTATAACAAACGGATGCAAACCCCCATTCCTGTTGTTATTTCTGGTCATGTAGTTTAGCCTCATAAAAATGTGACGCTAAAAATAGCTTTAGCTTCATAAAATCCAAATACTTGTGTGCGTACGTACGCTAAAACTGAAGACGAGAACAAAAAAAGGGGAAAAGATCGTGAACATTTATACGGGTATGTGTTTCAAGCATCATACAAGTGTAAAACTGGCAGTCTTCCAGGCAAAAATATTGCATATCGTGTAGAACAAGGAATAAAAAAGACACGCAACCAAACATTTGTTTGACGTAGCGAGCAACAAGCCGGTGCTCAGTGCTTCTCCCATTCATAATATCCAAACTCACACTCGTTCTCTCCCTATACTCAAGTATGATCATATCCTCTTGATGTTTCAAAGAATCAGATGAGTGCTTGTATTGTTATTGCATGGTTGTTATGTTCCAGGCACATAAACAAATATCGCCTGAAAAAATTTACATTTAGTTCCTTCAATTGTCAATTTAAACCTTGGAATAATAAATTACTATTCCATGTCAAGAGTTCCCTGCAACATTTTGCTTTTAAATTTTTATTAAAATGTTATGTATTTTAAGGTAAATGTGAAATATTGCTTGTGATAAACTTTTTTGTGTCCTGAACATTGAACTGTGAAAAATGTGTTTAAATGTCAATCTATGTCCTTGCATTGCTCCAGGGATATGTGTTGAAGTGGTGGCTATTTTTGACGCTGTGAGTACCCTCAATGAACTTTTTCCTTGTCAAATTGTTTTTAAAAAAATTAAAGTTTTTAAATAGTAATCGTGTAAATTGTTGAAATAGATATGAAGCGCATTTCTCTTTTTCGTTTGGGCAATGATCACCATAATCTCGTATCCATATCATTATTATCCAAAAGCTACGGGTATTACCAAAAAAAATGTGCTACAAAGCTTTGTGTAATTTAATTTCTCTAAATTCTTGGGTTTTTCTCGTTTTTTATTCCAACGTAGGTACTTTTCTGTATTTGTTGACGGGGATTCTGTTTCAGGCTCTTTTTGCCGTCGCAGTAGGGTTTGCAATTGTGCTTTACTGGGCGGCACGAACGGTGAGAAATAAACAAGTTAATTTATTTTAAAAAAATACGGGAATTATGATGTCATAATTTGATTTTGTTACTCATTATTGTTGCAGGGAAATCTCAAAGCCTGCGAGAGATGGCTTCAGGCTA
The DNA here is from genome assembly GCA_964034955.1 of Orchesella flavescens. Lineage (NCBI taxonomy): Eukaryota > Metazoa > Arthropoda > Collembola > Entomobryomorpha > Orchesellidae > Orchesella > Orchesella flavescens. Next base: position 23,076,481 of record OZ035958.1, on the reverse strand, counting down.
TAAAAATTCTAGGTGGAATAATGTTTTTGTGCTGGTTCCCCATTCGTGCACCCCTAGGCTACATAGTTTGGGATGCTGGCATAATGCTTCCTTGGATTGCTTTTAAAATATTTGAATCAAAATGGTATCGTTTTTTATTCAACATGCCAAAACTGACGGTGAGAGTGAAGGAGCGAGGAACAATCAACCAGATGAACCAGATACTCATTTTGTTGAACCAAATAATATGCAGCCTCATAATCTACCATAAAACAAATCACAATTATTTTATTATATATTTTCTCCGTATTTACAACAATTCAATGAATTCTAAATGGTCTCTATGTAAATATCTTAATGTCTCTAATAGCTCTCTTCATTTTTTTTATAACATTTGAATTTTCATATCATGTTAAAATGGTTGAATTAAATCAAAAGCTATAATAATTTTTTCTACCATTTGTATTGGCATTTAGTTCAATTAGTTTTGTAATAAAAGCCTTGGAAAATCCCTCTATCAGAATTTGCAGGAAATTAAACGACGCTTGGTTTACTGCATCACATGAAAGGATAAAGGGCACAACATGTACGTTTAAATTCGGAAAATTCAAAGCATGAGTTTCAGTGCCATGAGCAAGCATAAAATTTGAAGAAATGACACGTTAAAAAATGATTTTAATGGGTGCAAATAATTATTAAACAAAAGGTACAAGATACACATCATAGCCACACTTGAGACAAAATACGTGCTTGTCCATGTATTGATGAAATCACGTTGCCATCCATTTACATTTTACTGAGAGTGTGAGTAAACGCACGAGTAAATACATAAATCAACACAAACCACATAAAAAGTCACAACTTTATTCACCTTCTGGCGCATTTCGTGTACAAGTTCTTTTCATTAAATTTGTTTTTTCCTATTATCAATACTAAGGATGTCACTCGCTAAGGGTGTAAAAATTTTCGCGATTATAGACATTGTTAGAATCCTAAATATATTTATTTTTCAAAAATGGAAACAAAAAAATACTCTAACAGTAAACGAAATTCCTTTTTCATAGGTGATGAACACGGTGATTGTTGGCTTGCTTGCTATGGTATTGGTATCATTGATGGACTACTTAAAAGAATTGCGCCTTAAATATTTTTATAACACTGATGGGAATGGTAAATAAAATAAAACATACTACTAAGGTGACTTCTTGCTGGGTCAACTTTCTTTCCTTTCTTTGTATAGAATATTTCGCAATAGCTAATTTGACTACTGCCATTATCCTGGCCCTTCTCCAGATTTTGTTAGCTGTGAAGCTGTTCTGTGCAGCAAAAAAGGTGGGGATCATTTAAGTATCATTTAGAAGAATCTAATTTTAGTATTTTATGATGAATTTTTACACAGTAAAATTTCTTTACTTTATTTAGGAACACTACGAAAGTTGTCGATTGTGGCTTATAATTACAATTTTTTTTATCATCAACGTTACGTTTCTTATCTACATCATCACTTCAGGGGGATTCAGTTGGACTTCAGTTGGTAGCTTAGTTACCAATATTATTTACAAAATTAATGAAATTGTACTTGTTATCCGTTTTATGAAAACCTTGACATGAGTTGTGAATATCTTTGTGCGCCATTTCTTAAACATGTCTATCATATTCTCTCACGAATCTACAATTTACCTAATGAAAATTCAAAATAAAGTCCGTAAAAATTAAATAAAACTTTTATATAAATTTATTTCCATTAGTTTTTCATGTATGGATTCAATTCACTAACGGTTTAAACCTTTGAAAAACAGGTTTCATTGTTCTTTCGTGACCGCCTTTTCCGTTGACGTCTGTGGTTTCCTGATAAAAGCAGCAACAACTTTTCGAGTCATTAACCCGTCATCACAATCGTTTGCACAGTATTGTGTTCGCGCTTTGGGAAAAGGAACGGAATAAACTTTTTGTTTTCCAAGTCATTATATAACGCTTTCAATGGGTTTAAACATTTGTCCTTGCATGCATTTAGAGAAAGGTGTCAAAATTTTGGCAATTCTTGACGGGGTGCGTAATTTAAATTATATGTTTGATATTGATAGGCTACTTTATTTTTACCATTTTTATCAATGAAAGTACTACAAGTTTTGTTTTTTAAATAGATCATAGCTGTGATTTTAATGATACTGTTGTCAACATATATCGTTTTAGTTTCACTGGACAAAAAGTATTTGGAGCTAAGTTCAGGTATCCGAATAAAAAAATGAATACAAAAATCTTGTAGACCCCGACCCCAGTCAAAATTATTTTCTTCAATTTTGCAGTTCCATTAGCTTTGGCGATGGATGTTGTAATGGTGCTATTTATTGAATGTTTTCTTAATATTGGACTGGCATTTTTATTATTCTTAGGAGCAAAGCGCGTGAGTAATTTTTAATAAAGCTGATAAATATTTGTGGAACTGAATTTCAGCATTTTTTTGTATATTTGCTCCGACAGAGACATCCAACGAACTGTAAGATATGGCTTTATACCACAGGTTTCATTGCTGGATTAACCATATTATGGTTATTACTTAACTTCATTAGATATCGAGAAGGTTTGGAATTTGTTATTTTCGGACCATGGATTGGGTTTAAAATCTATGAAGGCATAGTTGTACAGACATTTGTACAGCATATGAAAAATGGCGATGAAGAAAACGGAGTCACTTTTGGCCCAGATACTCGTCTCCTGGATCCAGGTCATCATAATCCTACGCCACAATTTTACTCTCCGAAACCACAATAAATTGACTATTCACATATCGTCAAAGCAATGCTAATTTAATATGTGTACATATAACCATTTTTTGTTACCAATATCACATTATTTGCTTGTAATCAAAATTTAGTTTTATATATGAATAGTTGTACAAATAGGTGAAATACATATTTCATTAATTTAATAAATCAAAATCATTACGACACATTTTATAACTTGTTTGTTTCTATTTCATGTATGGTTTATTTTGGCAAGCACGGGTAGACAAATGCATAAATTAACAGGAAATTTTTCTGCCAATTAGTTGGAAGGATAATCAATTTCCTGTTTCATTGCAGCATAAATAACCTTTCAAGACAAATTGAAGCTTGAGTTTTCGAGAAAAGTTTATGTTGCGTTATAAACTACTTTCTACAGTCGCAAACTAGACCTAGATTGCGATTGGCTGTGACAACATGATATTTTACCTGGTTAATGAATTTGTAGAAATTTTGCCACTAACTACATGTATGCCACTATTTATATACATATTAAATTTATTAATTACACGTTTGTTTGACGTAATTGTTTCCTATTTTATTTATGTAAAATGAATTTGCATCCCATAAACCACAGTGTTTCCTTCCAAAACCACATAAAAACAATTTTGCATTTGCCCTTTTACCAAAACTTTCCATTGCCTATGACTATGTTAAAGTAAGCAAAACAGAAGATACTATACTAATGTAACTGCTTGCTGGGTCGACTTTCTTTGTGTAGAATGTCTTGCAATATATTTTTCCTGACTACTTCCATGATCCTGGCCCTTCTCCAGATTTTGCTAGCTATGAAACTATTTTGAGGAGCAAAAATGTAGGGATCGTTTTACCATGATTTGAGACTAATCGATTTCAATTAATTCATGAATAATTTTAACGCAATAAAATTCCTTTAATTTATTTAGGCACAGCACGGAAACAGTCAACGGTGGCTTATAGCTACAATTTTACTTTTAATTATTTTTTTTAAATATGTATGAATCTCTTACGGATCATCCTCATGAAAACTGACGAAATAAAGGACGTAAAAAGTAAGTTAAAAATTATTTAAATTCGCATAAATTGTTTTTTATGTGGCTTCCATGAATTCATTATTCATTATGTGGCTGTTTTTCCCAAGGTTTGGACCTTGGGAAAAACAGGTTTTGTTCTTTGTTATTGACTGTTATTTCCGTTTATGTTTGTGGTTTTCTAAGAAAAAACAGTAAAAACTTTTCGAGTCTAATCCTCGTCAAGCCAATCGTGTACACAGTATTGTGTTGGTGCTGTGGGAAAACGAACGGAGTTATCTTTTAGCTTGCGACATCAATATATTGAAATGGGTTTGAACATTTGTCCTTGCATGCCTTTGGGGAAAGGTGTCAAAATTTTGGCAATTATTGACGGGGTGTGCACTCCAAATTATATATTTGATATTGAATTCCTAGATTGTTATTATTTTTATCGTAGAAGGTATCACAAGTTTCATTTTGATTTTTTAACAGAGTTTAGCTGGGATTTTATTGGCATTGACGACAACATTTATCGTTTTAGCTTCGCTGGACCATAAGAATTTGGAACCAGGTCCAGGTATGGCAACAAAAAAACTGAACATCACATATAAAAACGTTATCAACAACTCCAGTTCAACTTTTTTTTGCAGTTCCCTTTGATTTGGTGATGACGGTTCTTGCCATCTTTCTAATTGCATGTTTTCTGGATATTGGACTAGCACTTCTATTATTCACGGGAGCAAAGAACGTGAGTATTTTTTAATAAAGCTGACAAAATATTTGTGGAACTGAAGTTTAAAATGTGTATCATGCATATTTATTTCTACAGTGAAACCCAACGAACTGTACAATATGGGTTGCTATCACAGTTATCATTGTTGGATTTACTATAGCAAGCTTGTTGTATAACTTAATTAGAAATCGAGTAGGTTTGGATTTCGCTATATTAGGCCCTTGGGTTGGGTTTAAAATCTATGAAAGCATAGTTGTGCACACCTTTGTTCAACATGTGAGGAATGGCGAGGGAGAAAACGGAGTCGTGTTTTCAGGTCCAAATACTCGTCTTCTGCAGCCAGGTCATGGTAATCCTAATCTACATTACTCTCCGATACCACAATAAATTGGCAAATGACATCTGTACATGAAATAAAATCATGTTATAGTGAGTAGCCATGCAATATTATTATATTATTCAGCGTCCAAACAAAATTGAGTGTTTATAAATAATTGTACAAATAGGTGAAATACATATTTCATTAATTCAATAAATCAAAGTCATTACTACTCATTTTGTAATGTGTTTCTTTCTATTTCATGCAAGATTATTTTAGCAGGCACAAATAGACAAAATGTATTAATAAACAGGAAATTCCTCTGCCAATTAATTGGAAGGATATTCGATTTTCTGCTTTATTGCAACTATCATAAATAACCTTTCAAGACAAATTGGAGATTGAGTTTTCACGAAAAGTTTATGTTGCATTACTCATCGTTGCAATAAAACCACTATAGCCACAATCTAGCCTTGGATGGCGATGATATTTTCCCTGGGTAATGAATCGAAGTTTTGCTACTAAATGTTCACCGCTAAGAAGGGAGCGTTTTCAACTGAAGTCTGAGTTAAGACACACCAAATGTTGAGTATGGGGTAATTATTTATATGCGCTGAAAATGATTATGAAATCAGTTTGCTGCAAAGTTAAACTTTTGAATTTATAAATGCGGTATTTGGTATGATAAATGCAGTTGTGATAAAAGTTTCGGTCAAAACTACTTCAAAATTAATTTTTATACTTAAAATAGTGTTAGAATAAAATATTTTACAAAAATAGGAGATGAAATTCCCAAAAAAATAGCATCTGCAGATCAGAAATATAGTCTAAAGCGTTTTAATATTGCCCCACTTAAATAACATGTGAATTCAAAAGTTTAGTTTTACAGCAAACTGATTTCAGAGTCGTTTTTGGTGCATAAAATTACTCCAGAAATGACATTATTATTGATATAAATACGATCAGGGTAAAAGTTCAGGCACCCAAGGTTTTCCTTTTACTCGTAGCTTATAAAACATTAAAAATATCCCGTATTCGCACAGGTCATCCCGACAATAAAGCAACAAACATAATATTTATGTATGAAAGTTCAAGGTCAAAGATGAGCTATAAAAGGAAGGGCACTCTACGGTATCTCATCATTTGGTTTCCAACCTTCGTTGGCTGCTGATCGTTTTTGAAGTTGGCGTCTTAGTAATTGCAAACATTTAATTCTGGAAACGTTCTTAGTTCAGAATTTTTACTAAAACTTCCCTTCGGAAGCCATTTCAGAAGCATTCCCATTTCAAGTATATTTCCAGTTCTTTAAGTTCCGTGTTTAGAAAGTTTTTATTCCCAAAAAATGGAGAGGTAAATAAATATATATTACTTTACAATTTATTTTACATGTTAAGGTAATTTAATTAATTTTTAAATTGTTTTTTTTAAACATTTTGTATGCAGGGTTCGAGACTCAATCCTAGGCTTAGCTCTTTGGATGACTTTAAAGAGAAGAAGCAAAGGAGGAGACGATCAAATCAGGGAGATTTCATCCCCCAACCCAAAACACGGACATTTACCCACTTGGAAATCGGAAGCGATGAGCGTTGACATTCCAGGAAATTCGAGAACGAGTGATGCAAGAGATGACTCTGCCGAAATGGAGACCCAACCTCTACCAGGTCCATCACAGCTAATCAACCAGGCTTCAGTGGAAAGGTACGAAACATCAGGTGGAAATGAACCTGCCGTTTCTAGTGCGCCATTGACTTCAACTTCATCCGACTCGGAAATAGATGATAGGCCAACTACGCCATTGCGAGCAATGAAATACTCATGGCTAGCGAAAAAACTCAATCACTTAATGAAAGAGGTAAGGTCAATTGAGTAAATGGAACTATTTATATTGACATTTGACAACCATATTTAAACTTAAGTTATATATTATGTTTTCTTTTTAATTTTCAGGCGAAGAATCTCCAGAAATCATCTGAAGGTGAATTAGAAATATACATTTCTGCAAAGCTCACTCGTCAAAAATCTAAGCGTCATCCTGATGGAGAGAAGTTTGTGCAAGGGGAAAAAGATCCGAATGCTGAACCTTCACCGTTGTATACTGAGGAGATGGTACGGACAATCACACGAGAAGAAATCGAGGCACTGCAACTGCAAACAGGCCAAATACTATGTCCAACAAATGCTTCGGATTCCGAAGGGGTAATTTTATCAAAATTTTGTCATATAAAAATTAAATAGGTTGGAAGCCAAGAGATTAATTAATTTCAAATCCTTTGATTGATCTAGGTATCTTCTTCGGTTGAGATATTATCGAAAGAACGTCCTTTGTGTGTTGTCAAACCAACAATCCGCGATACGGGCCCGGAAGTGGAGTCGGCAGAGGAGCATGAGTGGGATGTGGATTTTTGGGTCCCGTTGTGGAGGAATGAGCAAGAGGAGGAGGATGATGATGATTGGTAGCCTGTGCTCACGCTAGCTGAGAATTGTACAAAAATTTATTATAGTCAAAACAAAACTTGTATATATATATATATATTTATGGCTCTAAAGGGTCATGTTTTAAACGAAAGATTTATGGGATAAAATAGTTAATGAGAAAATTTATATTTGAATAATATATACTTTAGAAAGACATTTTAGTTAGTAGAAAGTTTATGGGATAAAGTTGTTAATAATGGGAAACTTATTCAATGTATCCTACACTTGGCCGTTTGTATTATTAATAAGAGGTTTATGGATAAAATGTTTAGTTAGATAAAACATTACTATTCACATTCGAATTTAATTTTTATGATTAAATTTTTGACAAATAGACACTTCGTTAACTACAGCAGCTATATATCAAACCTTTTTAATTTTATATACATATTGAGTCGATTGTGTATATATTGCCATTTCTGCGATTCCACTTTTACGTGTGCATATAAAATACAGCAATGAATATGAATGCATATTGTAGTAGGAACCATCTTGCAGTGTCATACTTTATGTTACGAGACGCAATTTTTTTGAGTCAGGACTAGGACTTTATATGTATCATGTCAGGGAACAATAATATGTATCCACTAAAAGTGGGATGCATTGGAGACGTTATTATCCGGATAAAAACCAATTTTATCCACAAGGGTTTAAATCAATCAGCCTTGATTTGTACAGGATTTGAAAAATAGCGAGGAGGAATACAGATACTCGTCTTCTGGAATTAGGTCATGGCAATCTTATTCCACAACTTAACTCTCCGAAACCACAATGAATTGGAAAACGACATCTGTACATAAAATATAATTATGTTATAGTCAATGGGTTTATATTATTAGCTTCGTAACAAAATTGAATGTTCATAAATACTTGTACAAATAGGTGAAATATTTCATTTATTTCATAAATCAACATCATTACTACCTATTTTATGACATGTTTTCCTCTCAATTTCATGTATGGTTTGATTTTGGCAGGCACACACAACAGACAGAAAGTATAAATTAGCAGGAAATTCCTCTGCTAATTAATTGGAAAGATATTCAGTTTCCTGTTTCATTGCAAAGTGCAACTATCATAAATAAACTTTTCAGGCAAGTTGGAGTTTGAGGTTTCACGAAAAGTTTATGTTACAACAGAACGACTATAACTAAACACACCTAAGCTATGTATGTATGTACTTATTAGTTGTCAAATTACTAATATATATACAAACATTATTGAATAATTAATATGATCGGTCGGCACAATCGCATTTCCGTTTTTGAACGCGGTTTCTATTTACATATGCTAGCTTCTTAATTAATTTTTTCTTCCACTTTCCTTTTTATTCTCACGACAGATACTTGCCTAGAAGTGTGTTTCTTTGCCGGCGTGGTGAGCATTTTGAACGTTAAGAAGTATTTTTTTTGTATTTTTAATTATGCAGCCACTCAAACACAAACCCTGTTTCAAAATGGGTTTCAACCCATGCCCCTGCATTGTTCTGGATACGGGTGTTAAAGTATTGGTAGTTGTTGACGCAGTATGTGCCCTAACATAATTTATAGTCAAGTTGAACGATTTTTAAAAATTAGAATTTCAGTGAATTGAAATATAAGCGGATCTTTTTGATTGTATGTTGAATAGGTTTCCACAGGACTTTACTTTATTTTCTGGACAGCAATTATGGTAACCTTTGCACTGCAACCGGTGGAAAAAACTGAAGGTGATTATGCCAAAATTAAACAGACTTACTTTTGAGTTACAAAATCGTTTACATAAAGTTTTAATTATTTGTCAAACTTGATTGTCATTGCAGCCACTTTCATTTTGGATTTTATGTCAATAATTTTGTTCATCGTGTTGACTTCAACAGCTGCAGGGTTGACATTTGTGCTGTACAAGGGTTCAAAAAGAGTAAGTAATGTTTCAATTGAAATGTGTGAATTATTTAACATAATATTTGGGTAAAACGCAAATCATTCTCCCTGGTTATTTATTACAGATGAGCTACCGAACCTGCAAGACATGGTTGATTCTAACAGTTTTCATTATTGGAATCACTATCGTTGGTATAATAGCAAGCTTATTAATTAGTGGACGAATTGGCCACGATTTTGCGGTTGTGCTCTTCCCATGGATTGCGTTCAAAATCTATGAATCCGTGGTTGTCTACTCTTTCATGCAAAATGTGAAAAACGATGAGGATGATGAGAATGTTGAAGAGAAATCAAGTGTTGGTACACGTTTGCTTGAACAAGGTACATCAAAACAACATTACGCACTAAACCCTCAATAAAGTATATTTGATACATGTTTCTTCCTGAAACCTAGAGTGTTTGGTATAAATTAATATTGTCCGAAAATATAATTGATGAAATAAATGGATTCTTAAAGTAATACATTTTCTGCATATTTTTTATTCATGATTACAAAACAGTTACAAATTTCATGTTTTCTAATTTGATGCTACTAAAACAGTTGAATCCAGAGGGCCCATTTCATTTCAATCAACTTTAGCTTCTTAATAAAAATATAACCGTCATCATTTTCCTGTGTTCATGAAAACCAGTGGAAAAGGTGTCGCTGATTAATAAATTAAGAAACACATTTTATGATCAGTTTTTCCACTATATTCTCACCACTACTCATAAAACCATTAAATGATTATGTGTACGTTTGGTTGACGTAAATCGTCTCCTGTTTTACTAAAATGTCTATGTAAAATAAATTCACAACCCGTAAGCCACGTCGCTTCCTGTCAAAACCACATACAAAAAATAATTTTGCATTTAAGCCTTGCCTTTTGTGTTCATCTACCTTCAGTTTAAAACGTAGCTATATATTGATACATTCCAACCTTCGATAACTTTGTTTAATTTCCCCCTAATTTTTGTTTGCAAAAATCTAAAACAAATGGCTTGCTGTTTTAACCCTTGTCCTTGTATGTCTTCAGAAAAAGGCGTAAAGTTGCTGGCAATCATCGAAGCTGTGAGAAATTATACGTACTTTAGTTTAAGCTAATTTGTTGCGATAATTGAGTAAATATTATACTTCACTTGAAGGTGTTTACTTTAGCTCTTATCGTTTGGGTGACGACTGCGTTGATTTTGATTTCTACTAATGAACACCTAAAACAACCAGAATATCAGGATGTAAAATGTGAGAAAAATCGTTTCTTTGTTAAAATATTTTAGTTGTAGAAAATTATGATTCTATTGATTCCTAATTATTACCATTTCATTTTGCAGTTTTCTCTATTTTCATTTTGACCATTTTCTTGGCCTTCAATGTAATAAATTTGATACTAGTATTGGCGCTTTATAAGGGCTGGTCAAGTGTGAGTCTCCAAAGATTAAAATCTTAAAGGTTTTCTAAGTTCCTTAAAAATTCATTTTGATTCCTAATATTATATGATATACAGAGAAACTCAACGATATGCTGGATTTGGCTAATATTGACTGGAATACTTGTTGGTCTAGCTATTCTGGCTGTAAGCTTCCAAATAAATCAGGGAGCATTTAAAGCCAATGATATTTGGTTGCTGTTTTGGATTCCTTTCAAAATCTATGAAATATTGGTAGTCTTTCTTTTTATACGGGAACTAAGGAATAGACACAATGGCTCAATAATATTAATTGAGTAAAATAGTGGTCACATTATTCACAAACCCAAGAAATCTTTAAATATAAACTGCCAATAAAAAATTTAAAACATCTTAAATTAATCATGATTACATTTCTTGCCAAAATTAGCGTGTCAATACAAGTTCTTATGGTATTTGCGTTAACCATCATGAACGCCATGTGGTTTCAAACGATCGAACATAATTCAAATGAGTTCATTGGCATATTTGGATACAAATGAAAACATAGATATGCTTATATAAAGAAGATAAAACACCAAATTTCCGGTCAAGCCTGCGGTATTTGCAAAATTTCAGTTCAACAACTTTTTATCTTGTTTTAGTCTCTTACAGGACAGCTTTAAAAGTTGATTAAAATTGTAAAATACCGTTATTTAGGTCAACATATCAAATGGATTTATTTAACCCTTGTCCTTGCATGCCGTTACAAAAAGGCGTTAAGATATTGGCAATGGTAGACTCCGTAAGTTTTATTGCATGCATACAATATTTAACCTTCACCAATGCTCACTAATAAATCTTTTGATACCTGTGGTTTTTGACATTTTGAAGAAAAGGTGCTGGCTGGCCTTGGTTTGGTTTTGGTGACGGCCATCTTGGTATTGACTCTGGTTACAGCTAATCATCACGCGGATTCTTTTGGTAATTAATAAAACTAATCAATCGTCACGAGTTTTTAATCTTTAAGTGCTATTCTGGTAGTTTAATTCATTTCCCGTCAGCTTTCATTATTCTATATTTTATTGGGATCCCGATATTCATTCTCTTGAAGTTTGGATTGTCCGTGTTGCTTTACAAGGGAGCTACAAATGTACGAAACTGATTTTGTTGAATAATAAAAAAAAAATAGTGAAAGTCGCTAACTACTAATGAATAATAATTTAATACAGAGGAACATTACAATATGCACCATCTGGCTTGTCATTACTGGAATCCTTATTGGCATTTCTAGCTTGGGCTTCTTCTCTGAACTACTGAAGGAGCAACTTGACTGGACAATAATATGGGTTGGACTATGGATTCCATTCAAAATCTTTGAATTTATAGTGACTTTTGCATTCATACTAAACGTTAGAGACGGATGTAGTGGTATAATATACTCAGCTGCTGACGTTTCTTTAGTCACATCCAGCCATCCATATCCGTCTTACACTTCAAAACCTCCATAAATCGTCGTTGTTTTCAGCGTTTTGCTAGATGTTAATGATAAGTTGAAAAGTATTTAAAATGCAGCAGTGTTTGAAGATTTCCTTGAAATATAACAAAGTAAAGCATAATTGGAAATGATAACTCAATAATCCAATAATTCTTGCAAAAATAAATGTTTTGTGGTGTAGAATATTGATGTTTAATAATCGAATAAACTAATATATCTTGGTAAACCACTTTGCGTGAATATGTATTTTATTTCTCTAATTCGTAAGAGTCTTGATGATTTTAATTTTTATAAAAACTTAGTTTATATCCACATACGGCAATAAAATAAAGTTTTGAGTAACTATTTAGCGCAAATATCACGCAGAATATCTAAGGCAAATTTGATGACGAAATTTTACCCATGACAAAAAACCATATGAACATTCAAAAAGTTAAGACAATAGTCAACAAAATTGGTTACATTTTAATAACATAAATGTTTTACGTCTTATAATATGTGTCATGCAAAACTTTTGAAGGTTTGTGGTGGAGCTATTGATCATAAATGTGGTAAGTTCTATAATGAAAACTATATAATTTCCATCGAAAAACTTTTCTATGCACTCAACGTTCTGACTTATTGAGTAACTGTTGTTGAAGGAAAGTAATTGCGTAATTAATTTGAAATATTTTCAAAATGGACAGAACCTTGTGCCCATGTATGCCCTTGGAAAGGGGTGTACGAGTGTTAGCAATTGTTGACGGAGTGGGTAACAAATATTTATCAATGATCTGATTTCACAATATATTAATTTTGTTTTAATACATATAATTTCTTCAAAGGTTATAGATGCAGTGGGTATTCTTGTGTTTGCTGTTGAATTGATCATGATGATTTTTGGACCTCGTGTGCCAGGTTATTTGAAATTTATGCACATATAATTACATTGGTTCAAGTTAATGATTTCTAACCTACTTTATATTTGTTATTCTGAAGCGATTGACATCATCCGAGTCGTGCTTTCACTCATTTTTGAGCTGTTATTTGTATGGCTTGCCACTCAATTGTATCAAGCATCCAACACCGTAAGAAATTTTAAATATCGGATTTAGTTTCAATTTACGTGGTAACATTCATAAAAATTGCATACTTATTATGTTTTTGGTTTCCAGAGGGATCAAAGAGCTTGTAGGTCATGGCTTTTAATGACTGGAGTACTCGTCATTCTTTTAATCCTCGGAGTTGTTACATACACTAGTATTCGAGGATTTGCATTGGATTTCATTGTGATTTTGATCTTGATTGCTTTCAAAATCTATGAAAGCATGGTTGTCAATGCGTACAGACAACAAGTTATTCGAGAAGGTGGCAATCCAGGAAGCACGGTTGTTGTTGCAGAATAAGTGTAAACTCGATGTAAATTTAAATATTTTGATTCTAAACTCCAACAGCATTTTTGTCATTTTATGAGTTCACCATACAATAAATAATAGTAATCTAACTTATTTGTTATTGTAAAAAGAGATTGTATAAAAGCAGTTGAAAATTAAATACAAAAGTAATTATTACTAGTTAGAAGTAATTTTACTATGAATTGTTTATCATCATTCATGCAAAGGAAAAACCATTGCATCATTTCGAATGAATCACGCATACCCAACAACCCAACGTAACAATTCCCCAGTTTTAGCATCAATGGTGAAGGAAAATACAATTTTGTTTACAGACATCAGTTCATAACAATATTTTACCGGAAGCTTGAGGTTGTGCACAAACTACGTACTATATGAGATATTGGAAAACTTCGTCTATCTTGTTTGGCTAGGTTTTACCATTTAATTTAAGAATGGATATCATAAATCTACACTATCCATGCTATTGCTTTTAACATTAATTTATTCAAAGTATTACAAAAATGATTTATTGTCATCACACTCAAGCCATTTAAAATTTTTACAAGAAGCGTATACTAAATTTATTTGAACCGCCTACAAAACTGCCACCCACTGAAAAACACGTTTTGCGAACTTTATTCGCAGTATCAGCCACATGCACACATTTTAACAAAATTCATTTGATGTAGCAAATGTTATGTTGTCAAAAACAGACAATAGAGAGAAAGATAAGCTGTAAGATTGCAATAAAAGCTATATCACACGGATTGTAGTTTATACATAAAGTAGCAAGATGAATATGATGTCTGATAATATGAGTATATGAGTATAATACATTTATCTGAATATTTAAATATATGAATTACAGGTAAAAACATTACATCTGCGCCTTGAAAACGGTAATCACTTCCAATTTTAACCCATTCTCTCTCTATGACAATTTATTTAGGAAGCAATTAATTTGCAACAACCCATGGAGAAAAGTTTCCTGATAGGAAAAAAATCATTTTAGAGATACTCGATGAAACTTTCAAAGAAATACATGTGGCATAGAATGTTAAAATAAGAAATTAAATTCACTGAAAATCACTAATAGCTAATTTTGGACCTAAAGGTTCAAATTTGAATGAGACACCGCCTTTCTGCCTTGAAGGTATGATCTCTTTTGTACTTTTTTTAATTTGTGTTATCACTACTCGGTATCGTGGGTCAAAATTGAATTGAGGTTTGCTTGGGGAATAATTCTCGCTTCAAGCCGGAAGAGTCTTCTGGTTTGAAGCGAGGATCATCATAATACATAAAACATGTTGACAATGTCCATCCCAAATCCTGCAAACCAGGAAATTGAATGTTGCACATAATAAAATGAAACGCTTTTGGAATATTACTTCTGCAAATAAATACAAAAGTACATATTTAACTTTGAACTTACTTCAAAAGTTTTATTTTGTGTTTACAAAAATAAACGCTGTAGAGGTGAAAGCAAACACACACATGTGATAAGATCTATGTTTGCTTTGTACAAACTTGTCCAGTTTCAATGACCTAAAGTTACACTTATTTTTCATGTTTGTTTTTATCAAAAAAATATTTATTAAGCACCAACACAATGTTCAGCAGATCATTGGGATAAGGAAACATTTTTTTAGATATTTGTTTTGCTTTTAGGTCAGCCAACCGCGTATCGAACAAGTTCATTCGTGAAGTGAAATCTAAGGGGCGGAATTGTCCTTCTACTTCACTGTGTTCCATACTAGTTGACTTTTGTGTAGTTGAAAATGATCAAACGTCCACTTTTCTCTTTTCCAACAGGAATAAATTTTTTGGCAATTACTGATGTCGTAAGTACATCCAGATTTCAACAAAAATTGTACTTGTAGTAACTTATATTTATAATAAATCAAACCAATTGTTTTCCCAAAGGTTCTAAGTATAGCAACATTGGGTCTGCTTCTGGCAGTACTTTCTCAGCTATTGTGGTACAATGAGAGTGTACTGACTGAAGAAGAAAGTAAGACACTTTAATCAAACTGAATTTTTGTGGCATGTTTATTTTGGCAAGCAATATGTTTGGTGTGTATTTTTGTTTTTAAGGTGTTACTGCTGCCATCCTGATTATTTTGGTGATTCTGTGCATATTCCAGATTTTGTTGGCATTAAGGCTATACAAAGCAGCTGAAAATGTAAAGCTTTATTTCCTAGCCATTTTATATTTTGAATATTTTTTCATATGACAAATGAAAAGAATGGAAAATTTACTTTTTAGGGGGATTACACGTACTGCAGAGATTGGCTATTGGTAACCTCAGTGATTTTTACACTCAATGTAGTTGGTATTATCCTGAAGTCCTTTTTTGGTAACCTTGATGCGTCATTTTTTGGTGTCCCTGTATTTTATATAATTGTGTTTTTGGTGTGTTATAAATCTTTCGAAATTGTAGTAGTAATCAATTTTGTGAGGGATCATGATTTAAAAGAAAAAAATATGAGATTAACCTTTTTTATTTAAATATTTTTAACCAGATTCGTTTATTCAAACATGATATAATATTTTATGTTATTATGAATACGCTGTATTAACAAATGCGTCTACCTAACCAACAACAAAAATTTGTTTTTATCATCAGCAAGAAATAAAATGCTAAAGTTATTCAAATTATTATTATTATTATTGACTTTATTTGCAGACATTCGATACACGTTAATAACAGGTAGGAAGTCCATAATCTACTCCACTACACACAAAAAAACCCATTGGGATAAAAAATGTGAAATAAATAAGAAAAAATTAAAAATTGACATCCGTCATAAGTCACTAATCACATAGCTTTCAGAGAAATACATATAATTACAAACAGTGGATAATTAAGTTAGATAATTATTTATGTTGCTGAAAGTTTCCGATTAATGACTTTTGTATATTATTTTGTAAAGCAAAATGGCCACACATAAAGCGATTTCTTCATCAATGCTACGCAATTTACACTTATCCTCTCCAAACTTTTTAACAACAATGTTTCTCATTTTTAGGAAAAGTTTTAAGGAAAGACTAAACGCTCCCATATTACAAAGATTTCCAGCGACTAAAAACTGAATATTAAGTTTCCTTACATTATATGCTTGATTGTCATCAAAATATTGGTTCAGTAATTTATAAAAGAGCATATTAGCATCATCATCATAATGACCGGATGCTGCCTTAGCCAGTAATAAATAGGATCCAGTTACAAACGTCATGTCATTCTTTTCTCCCAAATACGTTATGCAGCAAGCGTAACATTTTTGAAGAAGCTCAATTGCCTCATCATACAGTCCTAACTGCCTCTTACATTCCCCTAGTTGACTCATGCTTTCCAATGTCAAATAATTTTTAAAGCCAAAAACTTTTCCCCTACAATTATACACTTTATCGGCAACATAAATTGCTTCCTGAGGTTTATGTGCTTTTAATAAAATTTGTGCATGAACGAATCCAAACCCTGTCAAATAAATATTGGTGTCAAAAGAATTAACATTTCTTTCATACGCTATTTTTGAGCAGGCAAGTGCTTTTTCAACATTATTATTATTACCGTACAGTATTGCAAGTTCCATCAGTCGCCATGACACCATTTCATTCTCTTCTCCATATAATTGTTTGTACCAACCAACCAATAACAAGTGGTTTTGAATAAATTGATCATATTTACGAATATTATTTGGGTTGCGACTCAAAACTAAATTAAATCTTGCAAAGGCCTCCAAGTCTCTGAAGTGTAGCAATTTATGAATTTTTATTCGTTTAGTGATGCTTTTTGCAAGATCAATGCATTGGGTTTCAGCCTTTTCCCATTCCCCTTTACCAATAAGTATGGTACACATTATTTTCAGGACTTCTTCGATGTCGGTCTCATCGACAATTGATGAATCTTGCACTTTATAATTTTGAAGCACTTTTTCAAAGGTTGTATAACCCTTTTCAAATTTTTGCTGATACACTAACACAAGTCCTAGCTCGAATTCAGCTCTTCCTATATCAATATGAGAAGCTGGAAGATTTTTGGAAAGTACTTTAACTGAAGTTTTGCCATAGCGACGGCTTTCGTTTAAACGATTGAAACGTTTTAAACCTTTGAGAATTTTTGTTAGCATAGAACTGAAAGTTATAATAAGAGATGAGTACAATTGAGCAAAGTTAAAAGCTTTCATAGCATGACTCAAGGATTTGTTCTCAATCATTTTCTGGTTAAATAAATTCAGACATTTATCTAAAATATTTTGCTCGTCATTCCTACTCCGAATTTCCATTCTTGTTACCTCTTGAACAAGTCTGTGAATCCCAAACATAGACTCTAATGGTTGACAATTTATTAATGAATACTTTACAAGCAATTGCAAAGCATAATGTATTTCATCTTCGGCAATATTTTCATGCCTTAAAATTAGTTCTAATGGGATCTTATCTGGCTCAAAATAAGAAAATAAATTTAGCATGGTTGTAGCCAAATTTCCATGTTTTTTATCAGCAGCAATGACATTAATTGTAATTTTCCAAGTAGTGAAAGTAGTTTTGGCGTACTTGTTTGATAAAAATTTGGATATTTTGTGGTCTAGAAGACTTTCCCCTTGAGTTTGAAATAATTGTAAATATTCAGAAATTTCATATTTTTTGATGGTGTTATGCTCCTTGATAAATGATATGGCTTGTTGTAGAGCCAAGGGGAACCGTTGCAGTGTAGTTACCAGCTTTATGATGATTTCATCCTGAGTCCAATCGTTTTTGCTGATACTCAACCCTTTTTTCACGAACTCGATAGCTTCCTCCACTTTTAATTCTTCAAGAACTACCACGTTGAAAGGGGCTTCCCAGTCTCTATCCCTTGATGTGATTATTAGGGAAGGCATTTTGATTACTCGAAATGGCAAAAAAGTATTCAGTTTTGAGTTGTTGCTTTCCGCGTTGTCAAAAACAAATAGACATTTATTTCCCCTTTTAGAAAAAAGGTTGTACACTTCATCCACTACTGTTTTTATATTTTTTTCTCCGCCGTCAGCATCCTTTTGAGATATTTTCAGATAATCCTTGGCAAGTATTCTAAAACTATTTTCCATTTGTTCTGGCGTCTCAGCTCCGATCCAAACCACGTTGTTGTCATATTCTTGGGAGTAAAGTTGAATGTATCGACGGCACAATTCAGTTTTCCCAATTCCTCCTAAACCAGTTACGGAAGCTGCTTGTGTGATCACTGTTGCTGTTTTTTGATTTTGGAAAATAATACATTCGTGCAGTTTTTGCAATTCCTCTTCCCTTCCCGTGAAGAGGTGAACGGGTTGCCTGACGTCGAAACGGATGGGGTTCAGCTCTAAAAGTATTTCGAGTGCTCCAGTTTGCTTAGTTTCTTTCAGGGCTTCACATAATATTTCGTAGGCTTTCTCACGAGTCGCAATGATTTCAAAGAATTTTCGTGATTTGTCAAGTCGGTTCCCGATTGAGTCCTGTCGAGAAACAATTCCAAATATATTTGTTTTCAATAGAAAATAAATAAATAAAATTATGTACGAAATTTTGGCACTCACCAACAAAGCAGTTTCAAAGGATCTTATCACATTCTTTGACTCAAGATAAGATAAAAATAGTGAGTGGCACGTTGTAAATGAAACAAAATTTTCCAGATTTTTCTGAATATACCTCTTCTGAAAATTTTCCATTTTGACAAAAAATTATCATGCCACTCTACTCACTGATAAATGTTGAAAATATGTGACACAATTTTGTTATGTATGCATAACATGATCCGTTCACTTATTGACTGCCAAACTCATACATTATTTATTTTTAACTTTCAGATGTTGTCACTGTTACTCACGTTTTATTTGGCGGAAGTCTCTTATCTTATCATTTTTTCGTTTATAAAGTTTGTGAGATTGTATATCCATGAAGTTGAGTCCGATCTTCATTCATTCCATGAAGTACAGAATGCATATGTGAATCATATAAACGTACGAAAAACTCACCTAAGACAGCATGCAGTCATTTATATTATCACAAATGTTTTCACTGCAAATCAGGAGAATGTATGAATGTAATGCTGTGATTACATGCTACATACATTTTTACAGCAAGTTCACCAAACAATGTCGATACAAATTATATACGTCAGGATTGCACAAACTCACTTACACAAATTGTAATACATTATGTGTATATATATAATATAATCACAAGCATCTGTCTATTCTCCTGATTCTCAGTGAAATAAGTTGGTGTAGCGTATTGAATGCTGAGTTACTTGGTATGAATCAAGCAAACATGCGTATCATGTTCAAATGTTTTTCTATTGACGTCCGTAAGTAGAATGATAAGATATCGATTACCATGAAAAAATGTGGGAAACAGCAAGTAAATGAATCCATCCCGTATAACTTGTCATTTGCAAGGACAGAAAATAAAACCAAGCTGAACAAAAATTTTTTTTGCTTATAATCTACTTTATTTTAATACTACAACAATGACTTATCTCTGTCCTGTCCTGTCCCAAAAGGGCATAAAAAGGTTGGCAATTGTTGGTGGAGTAAGAACTTCATACTATTTTGTTTGTCTGTTTGTTTGTTATTTTTCTACCTCTTGAATAGAGTAACTACAAGCACATAATATAGTAGCTTTTTTATTCTGTTATATTTTATTATTATTTTATTAACACCACTGTAATTCCCAATCTACCTCACTCTAACATAATATAGTATTTATGTTTTCTGTTAGATCATAAGCAGCTTCAATTTTATGGTGGGCGTTCTAATCTTGCTTCGTATAGCGATATGGGATATAACGAGTAAGACGGGTGATGATGTAGACCTAGACCAGATGGAAGGAAAGACATTCAAAAACAAGTAAGGTAATTGCTAAAACTGGAATTTATATTTGACTTGATTTATATTATTTATAGAAACCCTGGGAATAATTTTAATAAGCGTTGTGTTGTGGTACGAATTGCTAGTGTGAAAATTAACTTACTGAAGATGTTTAAAAGTTATGATGGTTTGATTAAAAAGGATAAGCGTGAGTGAACTATGATGCACAAAGTAAAAACAATACACGTTAATGCTTGAAATGATTTCCGACATTCGAATTTTTTAACAGAAATTCTTTATATTAAATGACCTCATCATAACTTATCATCATGACTTAATGATATTCAAAACCAGAGTAAAGCAATATAATTTATATAATATAGGTAAACATAATTTATATAAAGGTGAAATAAATTTATATTGTGTATATACATGATACGTCAAATAATGTACGTGTGTGGTAAATAATGTGGTCAAGCGAATAATTGAATCACCAAACTCAATTAAGAGATAAAAACTACAAATTGAAAAGGAGATGTTACATCAGAAAACCGGACCAATACAAATCAACCAGATACAACCATAATACATAATTCCAGTACATGCACGGTTTTATGGTGGTTGTATGGTGGAACATGTTTGCTGAAAATGATTTACTGATAAGAAATTGATAAAGTCATATAAAATACGTTATTGCACATTCATTTAACATAGTTTGTTTATCGATTCGTTCGTTCAGTCCCGGGGATTGCCAAAAAGTTTTTTTTAAAAGGGGATTTTTTGATTACGGTTTGGAAATAATTCACTACTTTAATCATGAGTCTCTGTCCCTGCATGCCCTTACAAAAGGGTGTTAAAACCCTGGCGATAATCGACGCTGTAAGAAATATTTTTACATGTTTAATTACTTTATTGATTTATTTAAATAAATATTGAGTGAAATTTTTGCCATAGATTTTGAGCACATTAAATCTTGGAATGTTCGTCTTAGCAATTGTTGGATTGTTGGTGTATGATGACGATGATTTAGACTTAACTGATAGCGAAAGTAAGTAAAAACTAAAACATTTATTAAATGAGCAAGTTGATGCGAAGAAAATATTTATATAAATTTTGTGTCTTACAGAAAGTATAGCGATTGCAGTAGTAATTATTGCCGCGATCATGTGTGTTCTTCAAATTTTGTTGGCTGCGAGATTATTCTATGGAGCAAAGAATGTGAGTGATTTCAAAACTCTGGTTTCCGTTATAATTTTAAATATTTTAGAAAATAAAACATTTTTTTCTTAATAGAGAGCGTACCAACAATGCCGAATTTGGATTGTTGTTACGTCAATAATTGTTACCATCAACGTTGCAAGCCTTATTCTCAACTCAACTTCTGGGGAATTCAGTGGGGTCACACTTGGAGTGTCTGTGTTCATCATTTGCTACAAAATCTATGAGATTTTGGTAGTCCAATCATTTTTGCAGGAACTGGGCAAACAGGGCACCGTGTTTACAACGGCTGCTGTCCCTCAACCTCAACCCTATTATCCGACTCAACCGTATTATCCGGGCCAACAGCATGTTTCAGTGTCAGTAAACAATTCCTTTCCCCAGGCACAACCTCAATACCAGTACCCTAATAATAGTCAACATGATTTGTATCCTATGCAACAAATGGGACCTCCACCTCAATATAATGCGAATCCTGTTGTAACACATCAAAATAAGACGACTAATGTTGAATGGTAAACTTCAAACCCAATCAAAAGCCATAGCTACAATTGTTTTAATTCTCTTTATTAACTAGTGTTACATAATTTAATTATTAAAACATTTTACTTTGTCAAAAAACTGATTTTTATTCCTTACAGATTTTTTCACACGCACACAAAAGCATTACTCATTCAAGCCATGAATATTTGTGCATGTAAAATATTTGCAAAGCATTCCTGATTATGGATACGTAAATTAAACTTTGATTCAAGTTGAATTTACAAATTTCACACCAATATCTTGCTGTTATCCGGCTGATAACGATAACAAATGTGAAAAAAGCCGTAGCGGTCAGTGGAAAAACCACACGGTATACACACAAGTACACTTTGTTGAGTTTATACACATAATTAATATACACAGGGAAAAACTTATAACATTTATTGTCGATTCGCTGTAGCATATAAAATATAAAAAAAATGATAAGGAAATACAAATCAGTATATAAAGTCTGAGCTGAGTCATTGACATTCACAATACTTTTTGTAAAAAGTTTTGACTTTTAGTTACGTCTTGGAAATTTTTGTCTCTAGTCGTGAATCCCAAACTCAGGAAAACTTTGAGTAAACTATTTTTGAACTTCCTAAATATAAATAAAACTATCAAGATATACATATGGCATGGAAAAATATATAATGGAATATATATAGAATGGAATTTCCTTGTTTATAACTTACAATACAAAAAGTTTGGCTGTATAATCAATATCATTTTATTGATAAATTGAATTGCAAACTAGTCAGTTATAAGCAGTAGAATTTATTTTCAAAAATGTCTAACACAACCGTCAACGTTACATACATCGAACCTTTGGTGTACTTTACCTGCCTCATACTAGATTTACCCGATGATGAACAAGGCAACCCAAAACTTCAAGATTGTTCCGGATCTGATCCAGAGCTTTGCATTGAATGCAACATCGCATCAAAATTCTGGACAGGTGAGGCTATCAATGATCTTCGTGGAACGGGGCATTTAATTTCCCTCGGAATATGGTTCATGATCCTTCTCATTGGGTCATTTGGTGTTGTGACAAATATCTTAATCATTCTTGTTTTGAAAGGAAAAACGAACACAAGAAAAAAATTCAACGTGCTCATTTCAGTTCTCGCCGTTTATGATTTGATATCGTGCATAAGTTCTGTTCTTGCAGCAACCAGTTTTGAAGTTTGCTTTGGTTAGTTTCAAATTAATTTACAAGCCAAATAAAATTTTCCATATCTCATTTTAACTCAACATTTTTTATACCTTTAGAGGACTGGATGACATGTGGCTCCCGCACAAGCACATACTTTATCCACATTTCCCAGCAAGCAATGTTCTTTTCTCGAACTGTGTCCATCTACATGACAATATTCATTAATATCCATTGCTACTTAGGAATCGCTTATCCACTACGCGCAAGGAAATGGTTTACTTGGCGAAGAATTAGGCTAGTTCCCATCATCGTGTTATTCATCTCCATTTTCCTCAACGGGCCCAAAGCCATTGCATCTTATGTTGACAAGCGGATTCATTTCGGAGCACCAAATGATATTCCCAGTTTGAGCAAAATTGAATACGTTTCCACATGGAGAGAACAGTGGCTGAGGCTTTGGTATAAGGGAGCATTCGTTCTTCTGGATCAACTGGATTTCACTTTGCCCCTACCCACATTTTTGGTTCTTAATTTACTTTCTTACAAGAAAATGAAAGAGTTAAGAAAATCAAGAAAGGAACTCACTTCAACTAAAGAGAAAGGCATCAAGCCTGCAAAAATGTTTCTTCCTGTTGTCAGCTTTCTTTTGTTTTGTAATGCTGGAGTAATTGTTACAATGATGATGGTTTATAAGGATGGGGTTCTGTATAGAGAATTGTATTTAATTTGCCTTTTTTGGAACACCTTAAATGCATCAGCTAATTTTGTTATTTATTATTGGAGAGGCGGTGCATTTAGGAATGTTACGTGGAAATTGTTATCACGGTTGATAAATCGAGATTGCTGATTGATGCATGCTTTATTTTTGCTCATCAAATAAAAAAAATGTTGCATTAAACAATTTTCATCACGTAATCCATAATATTTTGGTATCCCTCTTATCATACTAAAGCGCTTGATTTCATTTCAGTCAGCAGTAGTTCAAATACGAAGTTTAAAACGCAAAATTTAAGTATAATTGCAACCAAATTACTAGAAGGGAAGTTAAATGATACAATATTGTTGTATGTATGATTTCAGAATAAAATTTAATATCCACCCACTCTAAATAAATTTAGGCCAGCAACTGCATCTTCTACATTTTCAACACGAATTTTGTCTCATCTCTTCATTTCATTAGAAGAACCGCTGGTGTTTAGTACTTTTCAAATATATTTGCACTTATTATATTCCATAACACCCCTTTCTTCTTTTTATTAATTAATCTTCAAGAATGACGCTGAGCTGGTCCAATTATTCAACTCTCACAACAAGTATTAAAGGACTGGCAGTTTTCGACTTTGTAAGTAACAGTTGTTGTTTCTAATTTAAAATCTCATATAACATGCAACCCAGATTTTTCCTTCTGTACTAAAATTGTTTGTTTTCCATCAAAGATCGTGACTGCTCTTAGCTTTTTCTTTGGTTACTTCTTCATGGTTTATCTACTTTCATCCGGGACCATTGACGACGTTACTTTAATTCATAAGAAAATAAGTAAAACTATACTTTAAAATAATTCTAAAAGAATTCTAATAATACGTACATGTTTTCTTTTTTAAAAGATGACTTCTTTGCCGTAATGGTTGTTGTTGCTCTCGTAATATTTATTGGTGTTCATATTCTCCTGCCACAACTTCTCTACGTTGGAGCTAAAGAGGTGAAATATATGCGGATGATAACAAATAAGAATATTCAAATAAAAATATATCGGAATGAACACATTGTAACATTTTATTAACATTACAGATAAACAATGCAAAAGGAAGAAAGTATTTAAAATTGTGGCATCGAATCACACTCATCAACACTCTCCTCAGCATTGCAGGGTTACTTTTTGTAGTGTGGACTGGAAAATTCCAAAAATTTGTGTTTCTTTGCTACTTTTTCTGGACTATTTATAAAATCTATGAAATGGTGGTGGTATTAGGGTACATCAAGCACATTGAGCAAAATAGAAACAATTTTGCTATCTACTTAAATACAGACGAAGAAGTGGGTCCAAGTCAAAGTTTTGATTCATTGGAAAATGTCCCTGATAATGACGCCAGTGGTTCATCTAGAAAGCAACATCAAAGTCAATACAATTTTCTGGTGCTACCACCAAGCCCACCACCACCATATTATAGCAGCGATAGTATTATGCCTGCTTGAAATTAATTTCAGTTGCGACATTTCATAAAAAAAATGCAAATTTTTTTTAAGCAATCATTTTTTTATTCCAATTTTTACAATGCTATGAAAAAAATAAATTTAAAAGAATACATTACATTACTTCAACATGTTGACAAACCTGACGTTTTCCTTCCGTCAGCTTCACGATTACAAACGAAAGCATACAGTGTAATTAACTTGGAAAGCTCTATTTAATCCTCATCTCCTTTATACCATTTCCTGAAAAGGTTTCGCTGCTATACAAATACGTACGAACGTTGAAGGCAATGAGAAAGATCAGTCATTACTTCATTACATGCATTCATTCATTCATGAATTGATCTTGGACTAGACTTTCGATTAGTTTATCATAAGTAAGTGTAGGACACGGAAAGATAAAACAATTAACTTTCGACAAGTTGCTAGTTCATAAAAAATAAATGAAAATGCTACCTTCCAACATAATTTGTGCTTTGACAAATCGACTATTTACATTGCTCTGAATTTTCTGTGTTGCAAGCATCCACATCCACATCAGCATCGTTGCTGCAAAAAAAACCTTGTCCGCAACGTGTTGAGCTCCACTCCAACTATGAATTAACAAACAGTTGCAATGATAAAATGATGGTAGGATACTATTCAATCATCTCATTTATGTTTGAGGTCGTACGGTACATGCGCCAATTCGGATGATATGTTACAATGGGATTTTTTCAAACTCTGGATTTAAAAACTTTTTTTTTTGCCAGGACACTCAACGCTAATTTACAATTTAAAATTCGAAAATGATGATAAAGTTTATTTTGTCCAGACCAAAAACGACGTGATGCGTAACCACAAAACAAACCAAAAACTGGTTTGGTTTGTTCAAAATGTTGCATGCAACACCAAACCTCGGGTTAAAATGTCAAGAGAACGTGTGATACTGACGTCTTTCATCTTTCGTCGTAAACACAAGTAGATTGCGGTTTCTTGGTAATTTAGGCATACTATTGATACTATCCTCCGTCCAACGAACGTATGTTGCTCCCCAATTCATTGAGTTTTCCTTGAAAGCAAATCCATCTGTTCAGTTGTTATCAACGAAGCAGAGGAAATGTAAATGGTTGGAGAAGCTCCAAACTACATGTAGATTATTTTATATTTTGAATTTTTTTATTACTAAAATGTCTTTGAATCACAAAGCTTCTGGAAGATCCTGTAAATGGATTGTACTTTATTACTTGGTACGTATAAATTTTAATAACGCATGCTAATTTTTTAATATAAAAATTACAACTTTATTTTACAATTTATTTGTTTTTACACAAAGCTCCTGATTTCCACAAGCCTGTTTGTTGTTACTCAGTTGGATGATTCTATTTTAGTATTAGGAATCACAGATTGCCCAACATACGGTAAGTTTTATAAAATAAGTCATAAAAGTCAAAAAGTAAATTATTAAATTATAATAAACTGCTAGTAAGCAGGCCAGAGACGTAGCTGAAGAAGGCGTTGAGTGATCACCTCCAAACCCCCTCCACCCACGTCCACCAAATCTCCTCCACCTCTGCCCTCTAAACCCACCTCTGTGATCCTCTCCAAACGTAGTAAACGCATAATACCATTCCGGATTCTGGACGTATGCACTAGCTCATCCACACGGATGCTATGCAATTCTTACGTATACGTATACGTTTCAGCCAAATCGATGAGTTCCTGAACTCTAACGCCTATAACTTTCGAACCGTTTGACCGATTTGTCTGAAAAGTATTCCCACAGGTCCTCTTGAGTCGTACTACCTGTGTACCAAATTTGAGCCAAATCGGTTAATGTATGTGACCAGGAGAGTGCGCACGGACAGACAGACAGACGAACTTAGTAAAGCCATTACTTCGCTGAATACTCAGCTACGTAATAATTATGGAAGCAGATTAATTGCATTTTGTTAAATTCATTTTATTGTAGTAACAATTATCTTCTCTGGTTTTATTATTATTACTCATATCTTTCTACCTTTGACGGTTTTGTACATCGTGTTGACCAAGGTGAGGAATTGAATTTACAAGTTTTGAAACCCTAGCATAGCCTTTGTTATTTAATTTATTGACGAAATCGCTACTTTATTTTAATTTTTGTAGAGCAAGAAATCAGCAGCACATCTAAAATTCTGGATAATCACAAGATTGTTTATTATATTCAGTCTCGTTTTGTGCCTATATTTTGTCGTACCTCAAGGAAATAATCATAGCGGACTGTTTGGATATTGCATAGTTGGAACTCTCTATGCAATAATTGAAACGTTGATTGTTTTAATGTATGAGTCACAGGTATTATTGGAGAACTCTTCCAATGATTTCACCATCATGGAAACAAAGCCAAGGAAAACTCCTTCTGGTCCTGCAACACTGTTTTATAGTATGCATGTATGAAATATTAAATTAAGAAATTAGACGTGTTTTAAAATAATAAACTGCTTGGGTATTCACTTCCGAATTATTGACTGACTTTTTATTTTTCACAAATGAAATACAATGTATACCACTAATATTATTTCCCATTTGTAATTTTGATTGCTGACCATGGGCATGCTCATTTTCATTATATACAAGTGTTTAGAATTGATTGCCAGAAAAAAACTTGGATTCATGCACAAGAACTGGAGTAGTAAGTAAGTGCAGTATTTGAGTGATGCTCTTATCACATCCGTAAAAACACAATCTGTTGTCCCTTTTGTGGTCTTGAAGCAACTCAGCCTCTGAACAAAGTTCTTTTAAATCCAATTCTTTATTCACTGGGATGCTTGGCATTCGCATAAACACCAAAATGTAATGAAATTCCCAGTCCAGAATCTCATTCACAGACGTTTTTTATCAACACAAACTTCCTGTCATGAATATAGGACGCATTATCTCCTTGCTCGCTTTTGAGTTGGACTTTTCATTGCAACAAAATCATTTTTTTGTTTCATTTCATTAAAGCAAAAAACAAATAATAGGTTGAATAAAAGTTTTTGCTCTCTGCTCAAAAACGAAACTATTCTTCGCATTATATTTTTGGTCAATCATCAATTTCGAAATCGGTTCGTTTTAAGATGCCCCTGGCTATTTGTCTTTGCCCCTGCATGAACTTGCAGGAGAGTGTAAAAGTGCTGGCCATTATTGATGCTGTAAGTGGACAAATCATCTTTCTGAAGGCCTTAAAGTTCAAGAATTTAATTGAATATTTTTTCACAGATTTTAAGCACACTCAACTTCCTCCTTTACATTTTGGCACTAATTGGATTAGTTGATTACAACTTTGCGGACCAGAACACTGGTACTGGAGAAAGTATGAAATATAATTTATGAATTACTAAAAGTGTCAAATTTGTTTTCAAATAACTTTCATTTCATCATTATCATCGTGTTTATTTATTCATCTTAATTTCAGAAGCTGCCCGTTATTTTGCAATTTTGCTGGTTGGTATTTACTTGTTTGGTTCCATCGTTCAGATCTTGATTTCAATGAAACTATATTCTGGAGGCAAAACCGTGAGTGTTCTTTGCTTAATCAAAACTTAATTATTCTTGCCTAAGTTGGTGCCAAAGATCTGTATATAAAGGTTTTCAATTTTTTGACGCATTTATTTTTTTAGAGAAACTATCAAGGCTGCAAATTTTGGCTGAAGATCAGCTACGTTCTTCTCATCATCAACATCATCGGTATAATCACGGATGTTAGTGACGGAGAATTTAGAGGCTACTCAGCAAGTGCTAGTTTGATTGATCTTGTCTACAAAATCTATGAAATGTTGGTAGTTTCAATGTTCTTAAAAGAATTGGACCAGCGTCATGAGCAGGTAGGTCGAATAGAAAATGGGACTGTTCATGTTGCCCCTTCCGCACCTCAACCACAGCTGCCAACTTATTTTCCAACCCAAAATCACAATCAGCAACCATACACCGCTACCACAGCTGAATTGGGTACTCAAAACCAGACTCAGTTTTCGAACCAAATGTTCAATGTTATCTAAATTAGCAAAAATTTATTCATTCATAATGTAAAGCAAAAATATTTGCTATTGGTGTGATTTTGAATTGATATTTTACTTTATTCTTGCGTAAATTACCTTTAATTTTCTTATAACACTTTTTCCAATCTCCATTTATCTCCTGAAGAAGGTTTCGGATTTGAAGCCGAAAGCTTGAGAAATAAATTCATTTATTAATCAAACATGGCATATGTGAATTCCGTTAAAACATCATCTATTTCTTATAATATTTTGTTGATACTACCAAAACCTCAATTTATGTCAATAAATTTTTCAAGGAATTGCAAATACTATTTTTTTTGTATTGTGGCATTTAATTCCCAATTAAAGATGAGAAGCAACAGCCAGAAAAACATTCTTTTGTGGCTTTGACAATCTGATTAAAATGGTGATGGAAACTTGGTAATGTGTAGTTAACTCGCTAACTTGTTATCCAATATCTATCCTGTTTTTTTGTAAATAGGACTGCAGCTTCGTCGTGTGGAAATGTGAGTTTAAAAAATAGTGAAGTAAGTTGCTATTAAAGTTTGAATGCTTATTATTAATCTTTAATTTTCAACAAAGTTAATCATGTCGTGCATAAAAATTGGAGTCCAAATATTTGCGGCGGTTGACTGTGTGAGAAACTATAGCAGAGAGGTTCGAATTCAAAGCCAAATCTAAAGAAAAATTAAAACTAATTTTAAGAATGTTTTGGAATAGGTCGTCGCATTGATTGGTTTCGGATGGATATTAACCTACTGCATTTTGCTTCTGCTTGAGACTCAAGGTGAGACACGATTATTTTTTTAATTGTATTATATTATGGAAGATATTTTATACATCTATTTTGTTCATACGATTTCTCCCTAGTTTCTGCAATTCTCCTCTTTCTTGTACTACTTATCATTTATTTTGCTATCCAAATTTGGCAAGGGATTATGTTGGGGAAAGCTGCAAAGCATGTGAGCAATCAAATATTGCAGAGCATATTGCATGTAGAGAGCAGCAGAGAATGTCAAAAGTTATAAAATATGTATTGTTTTGTTACTATTGTGCCAGAAAAATTTAAAGAATTGCAAAATGTGGATACTTGTGGCAGTAATTTCAATTATTCTTATGACAATTGTTGTATTGATTTTCGCCTTTGGTGTGGAGTTACAAAGTGCTCTATTCTTTCTGATCTGGACCGGCATAAAGTTCTTTGAAGTTGGGATGGTTTACATTTTCACGAAGCAAATAGAAAGAGATGTTTTCTCTTGCACCGTAGTTGCAGAAAAAAATCCTGAACCTTTACAAGTTCTTGTACCACTACCAGATATGCAACAGTTTTCTGCACGGACAAATACACAACAGCTAACGTTACATTTAGAAAATTTAACAAATCAAAACCAAAACCTTCAGAACCTCAGCAGCCTAACAGCAGTGAATAATATTATCAATCGAAATTCTATTAGCTACACCTCTCGTGAAATCCCTTACATCATTCCTATCATTCCCGCTCCGAATGAAAATACGATGATGGAGATTCCGTACTACAGTTAACCTGATACCTGATGAATTGTTGCTACCAAAAAATTTTGCACAATAAATCTTGTTTTATTTAATTCGTTTAGCAATCGAAAATTGATTTATCATGTCAAAACCAAACCATTTATAAATTAAACTTAAATTCAGGTATGTGCATACAAAGATAGAAATATGTTACATGATAAATAGATAGATTCCCGATTAAAAAATAGATGCTTTCATCGCTTGGTAAAACGAAAACTTCTTGTAACTTCGATTTACTTGCTCGCAACCAGGAATTCCTAACCAAAGGCGTTCGTCCAACTAATCTTTGTTCAACGCCCTTTTCTCACAAAACATATGTAAGGAAATGCTTGTTTCCAACTACATTGGAAGCATCGAAGTAATGCCTACTACCAAGCCATGTAATTTCATAAATGGAATAGTTGGTTGTTTCCCGTCAGAATATATTTCTTTTGATACTCAATGTTCGTACCTAAATTCTTATCTTGTCATTTTTTTCTCATTTTCAATTCCAAAATTGGTCTAGGACGTCAGGTTCTCGAGATACTCGAGTTTTTCTGCTTACGGTTTCAAAGTAGCCTCTAGCTAAATGTTTACATTTTTTAGCCCGGAAGGCAGAGGTTGCTATCTTTTTTAGAAAAGATAAAAGATGAGATAAGATGAAGATAAGATATTCCTCTTTCATCTTATCTTCATCTTTACCAAACCTAGACGCTCATCTTTTATCTCATCTTTATCTGCGAATCGTAAAGATAACAACCTCGGCGGTTATCTGATGATAAATTTGAACAATTATTACTTCTGAAGTGTAATATGAATAAGACGTGAAGATATTTGTTCCCATGGGCATTTTCGTAAATACTACGATTTGTATTTTAGCATGTTATAAGTTGATGTAATAGCAGAGGTTGCTATCTTTTTTTAGAAAAGATAAAAGATGCAGATAAGATATTCATCTTTCATCTTATCTTCATCTTTACCAAACCTAGACGCTCATCTTTTATCTTATCTTCATCTTTACTAAATCTAGAGGCTCATATTTTATCTTATCTTCATCTGCGAACCGTGAAGATAACAACCTCTGCCGGAAGGACCTCTAAACAGTTCTTTTAGACCTGACGAAAATCAAAACATTTCGCAACGGAAATAGAAATATTCAGATTTCTGTTCCTACGTACGGAAATAATTTTGTTTTTGTTCCCACCAACTGAAATCTCACTGTCAATCATAATTGTATTTTTGTGTCACGTGAAATAAAAGTAATTGACTTCCTGTCAAGTGAAATACAGTAATTTATTTCACTTCCCATGAAATGAGATCAAAATATTTCACTTCCCATGAAGTGTGAAGTGAAATCAAAGTATTTAACTTCCCATATTTCACTTCCTATGAAGTTTTGAAAGCATTTATGCATTATATAACATATTTTGCA
Organism: Orchesella flavescens; assembly: GCA_964034955.1. Classification (NCBI taxonomy): domain Eukaryota; kingdom Metazoa; phylum Arthropoda; class Collembola; order Entomobryomorpha; family Orchesellidae; genus Orchesella; species Orchesella flavescens. Next base: position 23,044,163 of record OZ035958.1, on the reverse strand, counting down.
CTGTCGATATTATGATTGATGAAGTCGGAGTGTATAGAAGCATATACTGAAACCTCCCACATATATACTACATATTTGTTATATAAGGCATATTGTCTTCAAACAATCTGAAACTTGATACAACACGTACATATATGCGTATTGGTCTCAATGTCCACGCGCAATCGTGTGACCTTCTAACATAAAATTGGAGGTTTCTCTTACAATTTTCCCTTCCGTAGTTGATGTAACATAGCAATTTCCTGCGGTTAAGCAAATTCCTATTAAAATTTCGTGATGCACTTTTATTTTAATAGCTTCCGGCTTGCTAATGTATATTGGAGCCCATGATTGCGAGCCTTGGAATTTTTATAAAAATGATTACTAAGCTATTGCACCGGTTAAATATTTTGTAGTTGCATTTCGACTAGCCACTTTGCCTGTCGAAGTCACAACATTGTCATCATAATTCACTACCATTAAAATAATTTGAACACATCTAAAATGTCTCATGAAAGCAACGTCATGATTGTCACCCCTTTAATGAGGCTTGCAATCTCCATACACTACAAGGCATTCTTTTATATGTATCGATTTCGATATTACATAAAAGTCGACGAAATGCATTCCGTATTACGTGTAGAAACACGCATGTGGAATTGGAAACTAATACCTTGGGTGATTGCAACGACAGTACTAATTTGTATTGTGGGCATTGGTTCTACCAGCTACATATGGATAGGCTATTTGCTTAATTTACACGATCCCAAAAGAAAAATCAACTTACCAGTATTCGGCATAAACCTGTGGTTATGTATATTTGGAGTCCTTGCACAATCAATCCTTCTATATCTTCACCAAAATCCTTTGCTGGTGGAATGCTTTAATGAAATTTTTCGATTAGAAAAAAAACGTAAGTTCGTAGCAAAATTAATTGATGTTATTTTTTATAAATTAATGTGTATAACGGATTTCATAACTTCACAGTTGCGTCCTTCGCTCAACCAGAACTAAGAAAGAAACAGCAACGGGAGCGCAACCAATTGGCGTCGTTATTCATTTTCATTGTTGGAATAGCAGCCGTCGCACCGATTAATGTCGTTATAGGAATATGTTTTAACTTTGACCCATTCTACTTCATCGTTGAGGAAATATTACCCTCCCCTTATTGTCGATCATTTAGCACCATTGTTTCATTAGAAATTATAAGATTCATTCTTGGATTCTACTGTACGATGGAGTTTCTCCGCTCGGCGACTCTTTTTTTATTTTTTATTTTTTATGGGGGCCATGCTATAGCTACAACGTTGACGAACATCAAGGCCATACAACAACGTTGTCGAAGTTATCGAATGTATTACCAATTTCGAACATTTTTTATTGTAAGCCATGAATTTTGGAAGATTGGCTCATTGGCGGGGGTAACGTTTGGCCACGTTGTGACAGTAATCAGTTTATGGCTTCTGCTTAGGACGTGGGAGAAAATGCATCCATTGATTATTATAGCGTTCATTGCATCTGCCACGATTTTTGTTGGCTTGGGAATGGTTTTGCTGACTGCTGCTGGTATATTGGTGTCAGCAACAGCGAATTTGGTAAAGGCGTTCCAGCATAAATCTTACTCGAGGAGAAAATGTAAAAGTCGTTTGTATATAGTATGGTATTTGAAGTGGAAATCCCAACGAAGTATTCAGGTACCTTGTGGCTCCTTTTTCGCATTTAGTAGGGGTACAGCTATGGACTATTTTGACAAGGTCGTCAACAGTCTCGTCAATGTAATTTTATTGCAAATATAAGTACCATTTACTCCTATCCAAATGTAACCTGTCTGCGAGCTCTCATAGTAAAGTCGCAGACAGGTTGTCAAGTAATAATATAATAATAATTATAATTTTTTTAATTTTATTACCTTGTTTCAAACAGTTTTGGGTAGCACAAAGCAATCCGTAACCACTAAAATAAATGTTTGGGATGGATGCACATTTTTAAATTTTCACCCATAAATAAACTGCTAGTAAGCAGGCCAGAGACGTAGCTGAAAAGGGCGTTGAGTGATCTCCTCCAAACCACCTCCCCCATGTCCACCAAATCTCCTCCACCACCTCTCTCTCTCTTTACTCACCTCTGCGATCCTCTCCCAACGTAGTAAAAGCATTGCTTGCAGAATTCCATTCCAGATACTGGCTTTATGCACAAGGACATGATTCCGGAGTTATGTATAAGCACATCCACACGAATGCTATGCAATTCTTACGTATACGTATACATTTCAGCCAAATCGATGAGTTTCTGAACTCATCCACCTATAACTTTCGAACCGTTTGACCGATTTGGCTGAAAAGTATTCTCAGAGGTCCTCTTGAGTAGTGCTACCTGTGTACCAAATTTGGTCAAAATCGGTCAATGTATGTGACCAGGGGAGTGCGCACGGACAGACAGACAGACAGACAGTTTTAGTAAAACCATTACTTCGCTGAATGCTCTCTCTTCAGCTACGTAATAAATCTCAGAACCTTAATTTGTATAATATTTGTTTTTAATAAAAGTTTGTTAAACGTTAAACTTTACTATTTTTTGCAATTACATGAAATATATTTATGTCGAATTTCTTATGGATCATAAAAGTTCTAGTCAACCAAAAAAAATTATCATTAATTTTTCCCAAATAGTATTCTGTAAACTACGCTACTTCACGAAAGCAATCTTTTCAAAATCTTAAAATTTCCATAATTCGGCAAATTTTGTGCTGAGATGGAATGATTTAGTTGATCCAACCCTGTCATACAAAATTGGGCCAATTTACATGAAACAAGAGCTTTTTACGATTTTCATTTCTGGTAATCGTTTTTTGTGCCAGAAATCTTTTAAACGTTGAATTTCAAAACATGTTACATTATAGTGTCCACAAAATTGTAAGTTTCGTATCAAAATTCAGAATCTATACGGTGAAATGCATATTATTATGGATGTTTCTATTTAGCTGCAAAATTTATTTTTAAGACTAATTTCATTTATTCGCCTCACCCCAACCAAGCAACTTTTAGATTTTACTGATAGTAAACAAAATAATTACACAAAAACACATCGATTCTGTAAACATTGAGTTCATGCGATGCATAATAAATTTATTCCCCAGTGCCAACTTGTTATTCTTAAAACTTCATATTATGTTTTTGTCAGGGCAGATCATTTTTCTGTAGATAGTCTGGAGCCCATCGCCATTAGCTCCTATTAATCAAATTGTGTATTTAAATTCAGTGATCTTGATAAAACCCTCTTTCCATCTCAAACATTATATTGGAGACAAAATAACATTCAGCATTTTCAAAAACAGGATTGATTCTTCTTTCTCCATTCTCGCTGTAGATTTAGTGACTTAGACAGTAGTGATACACAAAACCCTAATGCAAAGTAGTTAATACAATTAATTTGGAATTAATTCTTTAATTTTATTGATTTATTATTATTATTATTATTATTATTATGGGGATTTGACATGGACCAATTTTTTGCTTTAAACAAAAGGACTGACTAACTCCTATATCTTTGTACGTAAAAATAATTCCGTCGAGATTTTCATTCTACCAATCACATATCTCAACGAAACTGTATCCAATAAAAAAATTGTCAACAGATGTGACGTAGAAGCTGAGACAGGTTCAGTTGGTTCACTTTGAATTTTTTACTAACCCGAAGCAGCTCACTGGTAGAATTTTTTAACCGTATGTTTTCTGCAGCATAAACAGTGTTTCCATTATTAGTCTATGGGATTTGATAAAATAATTTTTTTAAATTAGATACGCATTGTAAAGACCTTAGTATATGCCATCCAAACATTCATGTTCATTCCGGTGTTCAAAAAAAAGTACAGCTAAAATCTTAAATTGGCCCGAACTCCAGTGTCTGCAAACATTTAATGTGCTTTGCAACGATAATGTTTTGTTTTTGAAATAGTTTATGCGAGCATTTTTTGCTAATGTTGATATTTTGATTTATGAAGTCGGATTGTATAAAAACATATATTGAAACCACCCGCATACATACCACAAATTTATTATGTAAGGCATATTGTCTTTAAACAATCTGAAAATTGATACAACACGTACATTTATGCGTAGTGGCCTCTATGTCCACGTGCAATCGTGTGACCTCCTAACATCAATTTGGAGGTTTCTCATACAATTTTACTTCCGTAGTTTCCTAACATACAAAAATTTCCTGCGGTTATGCAAATTTCTATTAAAATTTCGTGATACCCTTGTATTTTAATAGCTTCCGGGTTGCAAATGCATGCGCGAGCCCTTGGTTGCGAAACTTATAATTTTTATAAAAATGATTACTAAGCTAGTGCACCGGTTAAATATTTGTAGTTGCATTTCCACCAACCACTTTGTCTGTTTAAGTCCCAAAATTGTTATCATAATTCACTGCCATTAAAATAATTTGAACACATCTAAAATGTCTCATGAAAGCAACGTCATGATTGTCACCCCTTTAATGAGGCTTGCAATCTCCATACACTACAAGGCATTCTTTTATATGTATCGATTTCGATATTACATAAAAGTCGACGAAATGCATTCCGTATTACGTGTAGAAACACGCATGTGGAATTGGAAACTAATACCTTGGGTGATTGCAACGACAGTACTAATTTGTATTGTGGGCATTGGTTCTACCAGCTACATATGGATAGGCTATTTGCTTAATTTTCACGATCCAAAAAGAAAAATCAATTTATCAGTATTCGGAATAAACCTGTGGCTATGTATATTTGGAGTCGTTACACAATCGGCCCTTGTTTTTCTTCACAAAAATCCCTCGCTGGTGGAGTGCTTCAATGAACTCTTTCGATTAGAAAGAAGACGTAAGTTGCTAGTAAATATGATTGACGTTAATATCTTTTAAATTGTTGGGAGTAATGTATTTGATGATTTTTCAGTTGCGTCCTATGCTCAACCCGAATTGAGGAAGAGACAGAAACGAGAGCGAAACAAATTAGCATCGCTGTTAATTTTCATTGTTGCTGGAATGTCAGTCATCATGACGATTAACGTAGTTATTATGATATTTTTTGATATTGACCCATTCTACTTCATTGCAGAGGAAATATTACCCTCATCTTATTATCGATCATTGAGCACAATTGTTGCGTCAGTATTTATAAGACTCATTCTTTCATTCCTCTGTACGATGGAGTTTCTCCGCACGGTGACTCTTGGTATGTTTTTCGTTATTTATGGGGGCCATGCTATAGCTACGACGCTGACAAACATCAAGGCCATCCAACAACGTTGTCAAAGTTATCGAATGTATTATCAATTTCGAACATTTTTTATTGTAAGCCATGAATATTGGAAGGTAGGTTCATTGATGGGGGTAACATTTGGCCACGTTGTGACAGTAATCAGTTTATGGCTGATGATCAAGGCATATGCGATATTGCTTACTTTGCTTGTTGTAGCGGTCACTGCATCTGCGTCACTCTCCGTTGGTTTTGGAATGGCATTGCTGACTGCAGCTGGTCTATTGATGTCAGAAACAGAGAATTTGGTATGGGCGTTCCAGCAAAAATTTTACTCAAGGAGAAAACGTCAGTGTTGCTTAGGTAGATTATGGTATTTGAAGTGGAGGTCACAACGAAGTATTCAGGTACATTGTGGCTCCTTTTTTGCATTTGGTATGAGCGCAGCTATGGACTATTTTGACAAGGTTGTCAATAATCTCGTTAATTTAATTTTATTGCAAATATAAATACCATTTAATGCCTACCCAAATGCTTGTAACCTGTCTGCCCGCTCTCATACTAAAGTCGTAGCCAGGTTGAAAAGTAATAATATAATACTTATTATTAATCTTTTTAAAATTTTATTATCTTGAGTCAAACAGATTTTGGGAGCACAACGTAATTCGTAACCACTGAAATATATTTTTGGGACAGATGTACAATTTTTTAATTTTTAACTATCAATTTAGACCTCACAACCGTAATTGGTATAATATTTATAGTTAATAAAAGTTTACTAAACGCTAAACCTTCCTATTTTTTCTAATTACATTATATATAATACATATACATTAAATAATACATTAAATATATTTATATTGTATGGATCCCAAAAGCTCTAGTCAACCAAAAAACTTGCCTGCCAATAATATTCTATAAACTAAGTTACTTCACGAAAACAATCTTTTCCAAATCTTAAAACTTCCATAATTCGGCAAATTGTGGGCTGAAATGGAATGATTTAGTCAATCTAGCTCTGTCATATAAAAATTGTGTCAATTTACATGACACGAAAGCTTAAGGTCTTATTGCGATTTTCATTTCTGGAAGCTGTTTTTTTGCACCAGAAATTTTAAAACTTTAAATTTCAAAATATGTTACATTAGTGTCCACGAAATTGTAATTTTCTTATCAAATTCAGATTCTACACAGTGAAATGCATCAGGAATAATCTGGATGTTTAAATTAGCTGCAATTTTTGTTTTTAAGACCAATTTCAGTTATTCGCCCACCCCAATCAAACAAATTTTACATGTTACTTATAGTAAACATCAAATTTACACAAAAAAAACATCGATTTTGTAAAAATTGAGTTGATGTGATGCATAATAAATTTATTCCACAACGCCAACTTGTTATTCTTAAAACCTCATATTATGTTCTTGTGTGGGCTGAGCATTTTTCTGTAGTTATAGTAGACTTTACGCCTGAAAAAATTAAAGGTTGTGACTTCTGTCTCTGAAAGCTACGATTGAACTCGATTTAGGGTTTGCTCTTAGCTATCAATTAACAAAACGAACTAAAAAAAGTCAAACCGTTTTCGTGGTATTGTAGATCCAAACGGACAAGCGGAGAGAAAGAAAAATAAACAGAAAGGTTAACTAGTAATTTTTTGCTCTAAATCACTCTAAATATATTCTAAATATATTGTTATTAAAAATTTCGTGTACGGAATAACGACATATCCTATTATTTCCAGTAGTAAAATCAGCGTCCAATATAAGCTGTAATGTATTTGGCCCCGATTCGCCTCTTCAGCTTTTTACCTTGTACTTTGCACTATCAAATCGTAGGTTATTCCAATTACCCTCATCGGTTGACATAACATCATATACTTGTTAAACAGGAGTACAACAAACTAGCAATTTAGAGCTAAAAGGGAAACTTTTTACTATAAAGGCCTAATTAGAGAGCTCGCCGATATGGTTGAAATTCCTTAAGGATTAGATTTCGAATGATATACATTAAAAAAAGTCGCGAACTCCAGTCCCGTCAGGTGATGTTAGCAACAAGGGCGCATATCATGGTTGATCCTTTTTCTAATGAGTAGTTTCCAAATTACATGCTAAATGGTATATGTATGCTTTATGCTTGAAAGTATGACTTGGGCTTGCTTGGCTCTGAAGTATCGCTCGAATTAAAGTAAGCTATCTGTTCTCTTGTTATTGTGCTTCCGAACGGAACGACGGACAGAAATAACAAAACGACAAGAACTAGAACGAATCTTTTGTTAATTATGGCCGCAGGTAGAGTAATACTATGATTCAAGTTTCCTTGTACGTATAATTTTGCATGTTCTACTAGCAATTGCACAATGACATCCAATGGTTGATTGCCTCGACCTCATTTTAAAAACGAGTACTATATACAATAGGATATAGTGTAGTTTAAATGTTTTTAGTTTCAATTCCTTTAGTCGCTCTGAGACATTACACCCTTATATAGTTGTTTCCTACCAAAAAAATAAATTTCTGAACTTCTAAAATGTCCACTGAAAGTAACGTCACGATTGTCACTCCTGTAATGAGACACGCGATCTCCATATACAACAAATCATTCTTTTACATGTATCGGTTCCGCTACTACATGAATGTTGATGAAATCCATTCCGTATTACGTGTAGAAACACGCAAGTGGAATTGGAAACTATTACCTTGGCTAATTTCCATGACAATGCTAATGTGTGTTGTAGGTATAGGTTCTACTAGCTACATATGGATAGGCTATTTGTTGAGCTTGCACGGTCCCAAAAGCAAAATCACCTTTCTAGTATTCGGGATAAACCTGTGGTTATGTATATTTGGAGTCGTTACACAATCAGCCCTTGTTTTTCTTCACAAAGATCCCTTGCTGGTGGAGTGCGTCAATGAAATCTTTCGATTAGAAAGAAGACGTAAGTTACTACTAAAAATAGTTGACGTTAATATCCTTTAAATTAATGTGAGTAACGGATTTTATAATTTTTCAGTTGCGTCCCATGCTAAACTAGAATTGGAGGAAAAACAGCAACGCGAGCGCAACAAAATAGCATCATTGTTTATTTTCATTGTTGTTGGAATAACAGCTCTCATGACTATTAACGTAGTTATTATAATATTTTTTGATATTGACCCATTCTACTTCATTGCAGAGGAAATATTACCCTCATCTTATTATCGATCATTCAGCACCATCATTGCAGTGGTAACTTTAAGACTCATTCTTTCATTCCTCTGTACGATGGAGTTTCTCCGCACTGCGACTCTTGGTATGTTTTTCGTTGCTTATGGTGGTCATGCACTAGCTACAATTTTGACAAATATCAAGAACATACAACAAAGTTGTCAAAGTTATCGAATGTATTATCAATTTCGAACATTTTTTATTGTAAGCCATGAATTTTGGAAGGTTGGTTCATTGATGGGGGTAACGTTTGGCCACGTTGTGACAGTAATCAGTTTATGGTTTCTGATCAAGGCATGGGCGATATTGAATACGTTGCTTCTTGTAGCGGTCACTGCATCTGTCATACTTGCTATTGGATTGGGAATGGTTTTGCTGACAGCAGGTGGATTGCTAGTGTCAGCAACAGAAAATTTAGTATGGGCCTCCCAACAAAGATTTTACTCCCGGAGAAGGCGTCTGTTTAGCTTAGATAGATTATGGTATTTGAAGTGGATGTCACAAAGAAGTGTTGAGGTGCAATGTGGCTCCTATTTTACATTTGGTAGGGGTACAGCTATGGACTATTTTGACCATGTTGTCAACAGTCTCGTCAATGTAATTTTATTGCAATAATTTTTAGAAAATATGTAGAGCTATAAATCACAATCTTGCCATAGCATATACATGTAGTTAATAAAATTTTGTTATTAACTTTAATCAGCAATTAATAAAATTAAAAATTTTATTCGCGGAGAGTACATCAGTGTGGCTGCTTACAGGAAGTACTTATGGTATTTGAAGTGGAGGCCTTAACGAAGTATTGAGGTATTTTGTGGTTTCTTTTTTGCATTTGGTAGGAGTGCACCTTTAGACTTTAGACTATTTTGATAAAGTTGTTCACAGTCTCGTTAATTTTATTTTATTGCAAATATAAAAACAGCTTTATTTTCTGTGTGCAGATTCAAAATAATGAAATAAATTTCTCCATGTTAACCGAAATAAGAAAAGTTTATTTATTTATATCATCAATTTTTATCCAACATTGAACACGAATAAAAAACACTAAGCAGTAGGGGTAGTAAGATTGATTCAATAAAAGAACAATGCAAACAATTACATATTTAAATGATATTATGGATCATCCAACAGAAGACATCGCTTGAGTCAAACTTTTCAAGGTGAATTTCGCGTCATGCATTAGGTGCATATGTTGATCAAGTTCAACAACCCAAAACTTACAGGTAGGACAAAAGTTCTTTTCCTCTATCATTGGACCGTGGAACTTGACTTGATGTTTGTAAAGGTCGTCCTTACGACTATAGATATTAGAACAGAACTCACACTGGAATCGGCGTTGGTAGTTAAGTGGCTTTTCCCCACGAGATGTGGCTTCCTCTCGTTCCCTTTGATTGAGGTGGCTCCATCGATGAATCTTCATTAAACTGGAAGAAACGCATGGCTTCCCACAAACAGTACACGGAACGTGACTGCGATTACCATTCATTGTGCTTTTACAACCATTGTTTTTTCGTTTCGGAGGCTCTGGTGGTGATACTGGTGATGATGATGATGGTTGACCATTTTGAATAGCCAGCTGTTGGGCCGCCTTCCGCTTGGTTTGACGTCGGATAGTGAGCTTCTTTCTCCCAACGCGGTTGAGGAACATGCTTGTTGGCACTGGCTCTGATATTTCGGAGTTGGGAGGAGGCTCGTTTGCCAAATAAGCGCCACAACTGTCATCATTTTCTTGTGCTTCTAGTGGAGGTGGTGACGATGATGCCCAGAAAGGATATTCCTCATCTGAGTCTGGATCATACGCCTTAACATAATCGAATGCGATTGGTGGAGTTGCACCATTGCCTGTGTCGACTTCCATTGACGGGGACTCTTCTTCAGCTTCAATTACTTCCTGCTGCTTGCCAATTATTCCATAGTTAGTAAAATCCTAATAAAAAATAAAGTAAACGAAGTTTCAGTTTCGACAATGATAATTTTTGTTGGTCTGTCTAATCAGCATCAATCAAAGAATACGTTATAACCACTACAATCTTAAATACGTACCAACAAGAAGGATGGTTGGACCTTTCTCAAAATTCTTGGCATGAAACGTTGTTCGGGAACATCAGGAGGTGGAGGAGGTAATAACTGTAATAACTTTGGCCTCCCGGAGATGGATGGTGATAATGTTGCAGTGATGATGATCTCAGGTTCTTTCACCTTTTCTGAATATTCGCACAAATGACAAAATTCAGATTATCTTTACTTTAATCATTTAGCTGTTATTGATCATAATGAAACAAATAAAAAGGAGATACATACCTCCCAGGATTTGACGTCGGATCTTGAAATAGCGCTCATCATCCTGGTACACATTTGTCGTCTCAAAATTGCTCTCTCCTTGATTCATGCTTACCCACAAATCTTCCTCAGAGTTTTTGAGCTGTTGACGGAGCTTCCAAAGATGAAGGAGGCGCTTGGAGCACCCTTCACAAAAGGGAAATCCACCGTTCGCCTTTCCATTTTTCTCGTCTTCTTTCGTCTGGTCCCAAAACGAATGATCCGAAGTCTTGCCCAGAAACAGTTTGCCAAAACACTGAAAAACTCTTGATTTGTTTACAGCAGAATCAGAATCCCACAACTCCTTATCTTCCAAGTCGAACTCAGCTGCCGATAAGTGACCGCAAACGAGGCATGGTGTCCAGTGCATCTTGCAAAATTCACCCAGAAACAAGAAATGGTGACGCAGATAAAATGACAACCACCCTGAATGAATGTAGTAGCTAATCCGTTTCCGGGGATCAAACTGAATGTATTCGTAATTAAGTAGAACTTTTATTCAACGCGTTTGCACCATACTATCAATGAGGGATGAAGACATGACGACGAAAATCGGAAACACGAAATTGTGTGATCATATTTCATAAGTTGTAGCATGAACATATACGCGAAAAAATGAACTTGCCACATTTAATTTTCGCGCTGAACTCTAGGCTTGATATTGAGTATTTCTCAATCATAACGATGTAAGGGTGTCCTGAGAAAGTTCAATACGGTCTTTGTTGCAGAGATTCGTTATGATGGAGTGATGCTTTGTAGTTACAGAGTAACTGTCCGTTATACTCCTAGGCAGGGATGGCATGTGGATTAAAATGGGTGTGAGAGTTACCCGTTTACACTCGAGTCTCAATCAGTTCAACTCACTTAAGATTTAAAATTTTATAAATAAAATGGATTTCAATACAAAAAATCACAGAAATCAGTGCCAGCTCCGCATTTTGTACTATTGCTAATAAATTACAAGACAATTGAACACACATGTCATACATTTTTCTTATATAAGCTAATTTTAAATTACAGTCAGAGCTCAGCGTGCTAATTAGCACTCCTGGAGTGCTATTTAGCACTCCTGGAGTGCTATTTAGCACTCCAAACTCTAAATAAAATTTAACTATTTTTGGTCGAGCATATACTTAAGTGGTCGAGAAATTAAAAATCAGTTCCTTAATCTAGGTGATTTTTAGGATTTTTACACCGTGGGACTTTTTTTTCATCGTGCGCAACTTGAGAAATTTAATTTTGAGGTTTTATTTTAAAAATAAACAGATTCTGCTCATTTGAAATGAATTAATTTTTTTTACTCTTCTCTACAGATACCTAAATGCATTCAAAACATATTAGAGAAAAAACCAAATTTTTATCTCGTTTCAATCGAGCACAATCGCTGTTTGAACCTAAATCTTTAAAATTAAATATCGCAAGTTGCTCACAATGAAAAAAAACTTTAAACGGCGTAAAAATCCTAAAAAAATGCCTAGATTAAGGAACTGATTTTTAATGTCGCGACCACTAACGCATGCGCGCGACCCAAAATAGTTAAATTTTAATTAGAGCTTGGAGTGCTATTTAGCACTCTTGGAGTGTTAATTGGCACTCCTTGGAGTGCTAATTTGCACCCCTAAGTGGAGTGCTAAATTGCACTCCAGGAGTGCTAATTAGCACGCTGAGCTCTGACTGAATTATGTCAGAAAACCTTCTTTCCATCTCAAACATTATATTGGAGACAAAATAAAATCCAGGATTTTGAAAAACAGGATTGATTCTTCTTTCTCCATTCTCGCTGTAGATTTAGTGACTTAGACAGTAGTGATTCACAAAAGCTTAATTAATTCAAAGTAGTTAGTACAATTAATTTGGAATTAATTCTTTAATTTTATTGATTTATTGTTATTATGGGGATTTAATAAATTATTGTTTAACCTTTAATGCGTATTGTAAAGATTTTAACATACAAATTGTCATAAAGTAGAAGTAAAGTAAAATTTCCATTTATAGTCGAACTATTGGCTTCCTAGGTGATATCATGTTGTATACATTTGTATTTTTGTAGGCATTGCTTAGCACAACAGTGACCAATAAAAATCCTCCAAAACATATTCTAAATTGAGAATTATCTGCTATAGCTGATGAGAATTGATCACCTTGGTCCAACAATGACTGTATTAACTGCTTCAGAGTAGAAACTAAATTAAAATGTTTCCACAACACGTTATTGGTAGCTTCGCCTTGCTTCAACTTAATCGAAACGTAAAAAAATAGATGGATAAATCCGGTGAGAAGCAGCAAAGATATGCAAGTAAATTTCCATATGTATGCATCGAAAACGCTAACAAGCTCGATAAACTCAAATTCTGAAACTCGAGGTCTACCACAGGACACAAATATCTGGGTGTTAACTAACCAAATCCACCAATTTCATGCCATCAAATATAATTGCATCTGCCGCATAGTCGTAGATATGTGCCTGAATTCTAGCATGGCGTTCCACTCTCTTAATTGAGACTTCATTGTCACAACTCATGCTTGACGACATACTATAAATTCGTGAGTAGTTTTGAAACAACAGATTTTTTTACTCTATATTTTTGCGGACTCGTACAACCAGTAACCAGTGCAAGATAAACGTTATTTGTCGCATACATCTCTGTACGTCGGTAATTATTGGAGCGACGTTCGGGGGATACTTGTTGCCAAATCCATTTTCCATAAAATTTAAATTAGCCACTGTTTATGCTGTTGGTTCGAAAGAACATTGGCGTGTATAGCCGGGACAGATAAAAAGTTGGGAATAAAAATATCCAATTTAATACGAATTTCATATTTATATATAAATAGCATTCCTTCCCACTATAATTGTTATAATTTTAGCTCCTCAGATGGACAAAATGCAAGTTTCATTTTCTGGTTAGGAATCTCCTTTAGGAACAGGAATTCCTCCGAAAACATTGACAATAAGTTATGTTTAACAACCAAGGATTATCAGAAAATCGATGAAAAGCTATATTGATCAAAGGATAATCAAACGGATTAAATCTTACTTAATGTTAATTTTTAGTTTTTCGTGCATCTAATGTGTAGCTTTTGCCCATTTTTTTTTTCATGTAACCATATTTAGCCATGGAGAAAATTATGTTCTGTTCTCCATGCGTTTTAACCATAACATAATATATTTTTCAGATTCTTAGTATGATCGAAAGTATGATAGGTACGATGTCATATACAATTCAAACCACTTAAGGTTATTTGATTTTAAATATTATACCAATTCAATTAAAAGACCTAAAACGAAACCTTTTTAGTTATTAGTTGTGTGTTATTTCACCAAAGTTGTATTGTAGATGTATTGGTCGACAAATAAACCCCACAGGTTTACATGTAGATATGCTCTGGTGGCGTAAGAATTCATTACTTTCAATTAATTACAAATATGGTCAATTAATTTTTTATTATGAATACGGTCGGTTCAACGAGGATTATTTTCATATACATAATGGATTAAATTAATTTTATTGTATATAATTATGTGTACTCATTTAATATGGATAGGTGGATGCGGTAGGTATGTGATAATAAGGAATCCCTATACCAAGCCAAACCACTGTATTTAGTAGTGGAATTTCATCATAAGCTATGTGATTTTGTGGATTTGTAATAAAGTATGCCAACTCGATACACAATTTGATGCCCATTTAATTGTACAAAGACTTTCTGAGACTTACGTCAATGTATTTTTAATCCAATAACAGTTGGAATTTATTCGTTTGATTCTACGATTTTTAAAATTTACATAGTTAAAGCTTTCCCTTTCTTTTACAACTCTAGATTGCAATTTACATTGTCATTTTTTCTAAATGCCACTACATTTATTTTACTCAATATATTTTACACATTTAAAGCATCCTTAATTATACTTCAACAACTCATCCCTAAAACATAGATAACATATATACATATCGTTGGTTTGCCAAAGGTCATCAAGATAAGCAATTTTAAACTGTAATATGTTGCAGAGACAAAATTTAAAATTCCATTAGCTTCATTTGCCAATGACTAAAGAAACAATTGCACCATCCGACTGCATAACCTACCACAACTCTAAAAAATCTTTTAAACCACTTCATAGTCTGTAGAAATTTTTCGACGCGAAATAAGATGAACTCCATCGAAGTCAAAACAGCGTGAATGTAAAATACGATAATGATGTTATCCTCCATCAACGACGGTTTTACATTCACATTACGGTGAATATTATTGCCACTGTATTATTCCAAGTTAGAACTCTTGCTTCCCTTTTTTTGTAGTTGCTCAATTCCGGACGACATTCATAATATTACAAGCTTTGCAACTATACGCTTAACGCTGTAGCTTGAAACAGACTTCTTTATACTAGTTTTTTTATACAATGAAATAAATTGATTTGAGTTTTTTATTTGATGCTTATTATGGGTTTACAGCGTATTACAAGTCTAATACTGTAATCATTCACAATGTTAAAGTAATCAACGCATTGCAATCGTTTACCGTAAGCCGTCCGTATACCAAAAATGTCCGTATACTGACTATATGCCTTTCTTTTTTTAATTCCAATGACTATTAAGTAATGATAACCTTTAGATACTCAGTTTCAGGTAATTCTATGAATTTATGGTAGTATTTTAACAGTTACAATTCCAGCCGAGCACACAATGTTTTAAACAAATAATACTACAGCAAAATCAAGTTATAGCATACGAAGTTGGATACTTTAATCAGTTACGAGAAAGAATGAACAGTCGTGCGTCTTAGCCTGATATTCGTATACCTGATAAATTCATCAACCTGATAAACTTTAGACGCGAAGCTGCACAACAAATCATAAAATATTTTACGCCACTCCATACAAAGAACTAAAAAGGAAATGGCATACCCAGCGAGCATAATGACAAAAATGATTATAACATTTCCATCCATTGCCGCCTGCGTAGGAGAATCTATGGGTATGACTGGATTAGGGGTTCCACTTGACAATACTAAATCCGTTAAATGATTAATCAACCCGGAGAACTCTAAGGCCTGCATAGCACGCAATACAAATGGGGGAACATGGCCAACCAAATGTACTGAATATTCCATGGAAAAATAACTTTCTTTCCCTACATATACATTCTTTTCAAAGTTAGTTTGCCATGATTTGGCCATTTCGTGTGCTAATGATCCAGTAACAATAAATGCTGTTTTATTGCATACTTCCAGCAAATCTGAAATTATTGTATTTTGTCGTTTTAAAATATCTTCGCCTATCTTTTTTTGAGCGAAACTCAACGCTACCTCCCTCCCTGTTCCCGCCATATCAATAACTTTTAGAAATACTTCTTTAATACTGTCATGCATTGCTGCCTTTAAACCGGGAACTATTCTGGTGTGATTTTTTATTTGAGAATATATTTCTGGGAGATTGAATCCATAGTTTCTTTCAAGAATTTCAATAATCTTTCCAACCTCTGATATTATGGCCATATGGATACAAGGAGTATATTCATTTTGTTGCTTTTTGTTGGTTCTCAATGCTCCAAGGATATTAAAACATACCTTCTCATGCGCCACATGATCCGAACCCGTATATTCGTATTCGTTAAGGAAATCTTTTCCTCTCGAAATGATTGTGAAATCATCAGCGATGAGCTGGGTAAAGTTTTCATATGGAATTGACTGCCTAGGTGATATCATGTTGTATACATTATTATTTTTGTAGGCATTACTTAGTACAACCGCAACTAAAAGAAAACCTGCAATACAAAGTCTAAGTTTATCATTATCTGATATAGCTGATAAGAATGGGTCGCCTTGCTCTAACAATGGCTTTATAACCTGCTTTAAAGTAGAGGATAAGCTGTGGTGTTGGTACATGGTACCTTGGTTTATCTTCATCGAAATGTAGAGAATCAGATGAATAGATCCAGTCAGAAGTATCAAAGATATACAGATGAACAACCATATATATGAATCAAACACGTTTAAAAGCTCCTCAAATTGAAAGCCAGAAATTTGAGGTCTTCCACATGATACAAATTTATGGATGTTAATTGAATCCACCAATTTTATAGCGTCGTATTTAATGGTATCTTTATGATAGTCTATAATGTAAACCTTCATTTTGGTTTCGCGTTTTTTTCCTGCTATTTCGTGTCCACCCTCACATATAATGCTAGCCCAATCATGAGAGCTCGAATAATTTTGAAACAATAGATTCAATAAGGTACCTATAATTGGATGGAATCTATTCCCTTTGACTAAGCTTTCGGAAAAAAGCTGTTTGTTATCCACTTTTAAACAATCTACCAAATATAAAGTAAGATCTGTGGACTTGCTTGAGAGTTCGATTGCAACGAACTCGTTTCTCTTTGGAAATAAATTAGCCATTATAGTCGAAAAATGATCACTGTACCCAAGAAATGATATCGGAATTTCATTCAGCTTGATAGTTACGGGACTGAAGCAATTAAAGCACGGTTTTACCCCAAACATATATGCGATTTGCAAGATGGGTAACATACCATATTTTTGTTGCCTCTTGAAACCTGTCACAAGTACAAGATAAATATCATTCGTTGCATACAGCTGCGTCCGCCCAACTTCATAGCGATATTGTGGGTATACGTGTGTCCAAATCCATTTTCCATAGACACTTAGCCTCCACCATTGTTGATGCTGTTCTTTAAGAAGAACACTCATGTGGATAACCGGCACAGATGACGGTTTTATTTGTTTGTGATCCTCAGGATTAACCGATAAGCCATCTTTCAAATTGTGGGCGAAGCCGCGAAACCAGATATTTGATGGACCACATTCAACAACAAAGACAGTATTTCTGTCTCTATACTTTGGACAGTCCCCACTGTGTACGGGTGGGAAAAAGAGAGAGATTTATTTCACAGTTCCATGGCTTTGATTCCATCACGAATCTAGTTCGGTTGATTGCCATACAGAGGCCTGTGAGAATTGGGTATGGCTGGAATACCCAGTGGTCAGGATGTTCTGCGTGAACTGTGTTTAAAAGCGGGAGTTTGTTCTACAAAAGTTTGCTAGTGCAAACGGATCCCCTGTTTTTCCTTCGTTGAATTATTACGTCGTCTTAAACGATCTTGTATTCCTTTTTGAGCTCCACGAATATAGTAAAAGTTTAAATTATAATGCTTATCATCATATCGTTCCATAACGTACTCTGGCTGTGACAAGATGATGGGAACATTCGGTGGGTTTATGTCTAGATTCCGAAAGTTTATTACGTTGACAAAGCACCTTTTAAAATATTGAAGGTACTTGTTTAGGTTGTCCACCTTTCGGAATTCGTCGTCTTGAACTGGGTCATTGATGTAGGGGAAGAATTTTTTTGTGATAAAAGTTTTTCTTCGCCGGTCAAACGAAGTAATCATTAACAGACCCAAAATATGTGTGGGTTTCATCATATTGCGGAGTCAAATGGCCGTGTGCTTGGACCAAAAATTTTAAAAATTATTACGATCAGTCGCAACATTTTGCAATTTTGGGCTTTTTAACTTTTTGCACGCTTTTCTTATAAGTTGGCTAATTTCGTTAGAATAAGTAAGAAAAACTTTTCCACTCAATCTCGAAATTAAAAAAAAAAAACTAGTCAAAGAATTTAAACGTATAAAAACTAAAACGAAGACTTATCATAAGCTGCTTTGCGTAATGATAATCTCAGCGTTGTCTTTGATGATTTCAACTAAAATTCAACTCACAGAAATAAGATTTTTGATAGCATGTGAACTTAGAAACACATTAATCAATATTGAAGCACAAAGAAATATTTGGGGGTTAATACTTTTGGAAATGTTTATCTATATCTAAATGTTCTTGACACCTGAAAACTTTTTAGTTTAGCATTGTTGGCTCATTCCAATCATAACACACTGGTTAGAGGAGAGACACAAAGTTCCGAAGCGGATGGCATGAGATATACCACGGTATATAGTTTACTAAGCCTACAAGTTGGGTGTGACTACTTTGTCAAGGGACGCGCGTGTCCGATTTAATCCATTAAATAGATAGTTTGGTTTTTATTGCGTCATATACGGGCCAGCCGCTCACGCCCACACACAATTAGATAAATATTTTTTATTATTTCCACATTAAGTGCAGGCATGGTAATAGTCATGGAATAATAGTATTTTATCCTGGATCCGGATAATAATGGAGAAATGGCTTAATATGGATAATATACCTAAGTCGTCTATATGACGATTTTTAGGCATATGCCTAAAAATAGCGATTTCAGCTCTACAGTGTGAAATTCGGTATACAGCACATGTAAGTGACATGCTGGTACTCGGTTTGCGTAATCTGAATTTGATATTTTTATCATTTTAACTATACAAAACTTTATTTTTATGTATTAATCCGTTTAAACCATTAAATTCACTTGAAAATGGGCGGATTTGAGATACTAAAATCCGGTTTAACCGGATCCAATATTAGATTATATCCTTTAACATGCCTGATTAAATGAGTACACATAAATTGTATACAGTGGAGCAAATCAAGATAGCATCCTTTTTTCTGTTTTAATTCACATTGGAATGGGTAGCCCAAATTTCAAAATTATTTAATGTAAGTTACGTGTATAATATTTTCCGTTAAGTCGGCTTTCACATGACATATCGTTTGCTATGCCATGTTTATTTCTTCGACGATTACAAAGAAAAATATACTGAGGTGTCAAAATTTTGGTGGCACTTGAATAGCATCCTTTTCGGTTTTGATATTTTTTCTAATACTTTATGCGTGATTCCTTAACTGCAATTCCTTTCTTGAGTGTTCCTGGCATTGAGAAGACTATTCCTTGCGTTATATCAGCAATAATACATTCCATTATTCTTTTGGGGCTCCCTGAAGTCAGGTGAGTTTGCGTGGGTGGAGGGGTCGTTCTCGAACCTTAATGCCAAGAATGTTCCAAAGATGTTCAATGAAGTTGGTGTTGGGGGGCAGGGCAGACCACTCCACAACGTCTACCTGCTATTTCTGGAACAATCCCTGCACCAGTTTTGGAGTATACTTGGAATCTTTGTTCTGGTGGAAGGTCACCCCTTTCCCCAGACCCAGTTTTCTTGCTAATCTGGCGAATCTACCCATCGTTGTCGGGATGAGCGAAAGATTTGCTACACAGTAAGCTGCCATGCATCCTCAAATTATGAATTTCCCTGAAGTTTGGCACCAAGTCATGAGTACCATGTAGAGAAGATTTTGCCTATATTTGGCCTGAGCACTAACCTTCCCCGTGCTTCACGATTTTAATAGAAAGTTTGGGTCTTTGGGTCCTAACTACATTCAAAGTGTGTGAGGAAGCCGTGAGAACAATTTAAATCGGATTGTGTGAAGCAATTTTTAAAGCACGGATGAAGTTAGTTGGTAGGTTAACATTGGCGAAAATCCTCTCAACATGGAACGTATGACTTGGTGCCATTCTACGAGGGAAATCATTTTCTGGGGATGCAAGGCAGCTTCCTGTGTAGCAAATCTTTCGCTAATCCCGACAACGATGGGCAGATTCGCCTATCGGGAAATTTTCTTACCAAAATTTGCATGTATCCGCAAGAAAACTGGGGTAAGGGGTAAGGGGTGACCTTCCACCAGAACTGATTCCAAGTATACTCCAAAACTGCTTCAGGGATTGTTCCAGAAATAGCAGGTAGACGTTGTGGAGTGGTCTGCCCTGCCCCCCAACACCAACTTCATTGAACATCTTTGGAACATTCTTGGCATTAAGGTTCGAGAACGACCCCTCCACCCACGCAAACTCACCTGACTTCAGGGAGCCCCAAAAGAATAATGGAATGTATTATTGCTGATATAACGCAAGGAATAGTCTTCTCAATGCCAGGAACACTCAAGAAAGGAATTGCAGTTAAGAAATCACGCATAAAGTATTAGAAAAAAATATCAAAACCGAAAAGGATGCTATTCAAGTGCCACCAAAATTTTGACACCTCAGTATATTTTTCTTTGTAATCGTCGAAGAAATAAACATGGCATAGCAAACGATATGTCATGTGAAAGCCGACTTAACGGAGAATATTATACACGTAACTTACATTAAATAATTTTGAAATTTGGGCTAACCATTCCAATGTGAATTAAAACAGAAAAAAGGATGCTATCTTGATTTGCTCCACTGTACAATCCAATTATTTTAATCCATTATGTATATGAGAATATTCCTCGTTGAACCGGCCGTAGTCATAATAAAAAATAATTGACCATATTTGTAATTAATTGAAAGTAATGAATTCTTACGCCACCATAGCATATCTACATGTAAGCCTGCTTTGTTGGTTTTTCAACTAACATAACTACAAAACAACTTTTGTAAAATAGCACGCCACTAAAAAATAAAAAGGTTTTGTTTTAGGTATTCTAATTGAATTGGTATATAATATTTAAAATCAAATAACCCTTAGTGGTTTGTGTTGTATATGATACTGTGCCTATTAGTTTCGATCATATAAGGAATCAAGAAAACATGGTTAAAACCGATGGAGAAAAGAGAATCCTATCCTATGAATATAAAAAATCCGGTTTAAACCGGATCCGATCCACGAGCGTTATTATCCCCTTAACATGCCTGACCACACTTTTAAGTTTTCCTTCGTGGGAACCGCAATCTTAAAATTCCGCTTCGTAGAAAGTACAATTTTAAAATTTCGCTTCGTTGGTAGTGGAATATAATTACTTTTCTGCTTCGGAGGAAGTGCAATCTTAAAATTCCGCTTCGTTTATCAGCGGAATATAATTATTCTGCTTCGTAGGAAGCGCAATAATTCCGCTTCGTTGGAAACGGAAGAAAATTATTCCGCTTCGTATGAACAGCATGATGTGATGTCTGTTTAGTAAATAAAAATGCAAAAAACCGCACAGACAGATTTCACAGTTAATCTTTATCCACTTTATTGGCTACGCGTTTCGCTAGAGTAACAGCTTCATCAGGTCAGTGGAAAATATTAGTAGCGAAATTATAGTTAAAAATTACTACATTTTGTCATGTACCAAAAGGTTTTATGTACAAACGTACCATCGTCAGGTTGAAAATTGAAACATGCATAATTAAATGAGCACACATAAATTATATACAATCCATTTAATTTAATCCATTATGGTTAAGCTTAATCCATTGGAGAATAGTCCTCGTTGAATCGGCCGTACTCATAATAAAAAAATAATTGACCGTATTTGTAATAATCGAAAGTAATGAATTCTTACGCCACCATAATATACATGTAAGCATGTGTATTGTTTTTCGACCAACATAACTACAACGCAAGTTTTGTAAAATAGCACGCAACTAAAAAATGAAAAGGTTTCGTTTTGTATATGATATTGTACCTAGTGGTTTCGACCACAGTAAATATCGGAAAAATATATGTTGTGGTTAAAAAGCATTAAAAAAATAATTTCTCCCATGTGGGGGAAATATGGTTATATGGAAAAAATGGATAAAACTTACATTAACTTAGATTTTATACGTTTGATTACCTGTTTATCATTATAGCTTGTTATTTATTTTCTGATAATGCTTAGTTTTTAAACATAAATTATTGTCAATGTTTTCGGAGCGATTCCTGTTTGCTAAAGGAGATTCCTAACCAGAAAATGAAACTGACACTTTATCCATCTATGGGATGGAATGGTATTTTTTATATAAATACGAATTTGGGGACAAATTGGATATAACTTCATTTCTAACTTTTTTTCATGTCGGCCTGTATTCTTCCACCTAAAACTAATCTAAGTAATTGCACTGATTGCAGCTTCAAATTTTATGTCATGCTAGCCAAAAAAATAGGTAGGTGACATGCAGCCAATAGTAAAAAAATTAGCATCAAAATAAATCTGTGCATTCTGTAAATCAAAGGTACACTTTTGTATTTTTTGATCCCCGAATGCCGAAAAAATGCTATTCTACGGTACAGTTTTCTCGTAATTTTGAAGGTTTCGAAAACTAATTTTTGATAATATTGGTAGAAAAAGCGATTTCGAATCACTTATGAGCCCCTTTTTCCAAAATTCGCCTTATAATTTAAACTATCACTGTTTTACTGAAGCCCAATATCACTACAAAACTTGCCGTACAAATCAAGTACACAATCTTGGATTTTGGATTTGGAGCTAACGCATTGTCGGGTTGTAGTATACAGTGGTGGCGTGAAACCAATGCATTTTCCCCATCTGACTTTAAACACGCTTTAGTCCTTAATGCATTTGTATAGATATCTTCAGCACCATTCTCGTTTTCCTGTCGATTGATTTTCCCGTTGCAGAATTTGTTTCCTGAAAACTTGTGTAAAAGTGTAATCACAATCACGCTTTAACTAGAGCATGAGTATTTGTAGTTTAGAGTAGGACAGTTTGCACAGGAAAAGCGTAACGAATTTCCAATACACTGCTTAATATTTGCTAAAATTATTTCTCTTTAACTGATTATCATTATTCTAACCCGATTAGCTGCAAACAGAGATCAGACGAATGGTTTCTGACTACCATGAAAACATCCAGGTATCCACACACCACCAAAAGGTAAGTTGTTATATAAAATACAAAGTATGGCTTTATGTTGTGTCACAAATTCAACAAATCTGTAAAAGGATTCTATTTACAAGTGATTATTTTTTGTAAATTATTTTGTCAAGAAACTATCGTATTTCAATTTATCAGACATTCATCAATTTCAAAAGCTTCAAAATTTGGCAAACAAATATCGCGTTTAGAAAAAAAGAACTTGGTTGCTTACTCTGAAACTTGCAAACTGCTTAGTTTTCATTAGGAACAGGGACATTAATGAGAATTATTTCGTTATACATTATTGCTTTGTTTATACTCGTCCCGTTACACAAGGGTCCCAAACAGAAAATAAATTTAGTGAAACCGTATTATTCCAGTGGTGGTTAATTTCACAAGCCATCTACACCGGAAACCGAAAATCAATTTTTAGAAAAACAACACAGAAAACCGGATAGCAATACCAAGAATTTCTGTAAGATTCCTACATACGTAAATAGGTGTCTAAATAGCATTACCAAACACAACATATTTACGTAGCCTCTTCGACTATTATTCAGTTCGTCGCTTGTCACAATTTTTGCAAAAAGGTAAGCTTAGTTTGACCGTGAAGTTCGCTTTGTGGTTTTATACAATCGATACCGGAAATAGACAATCGATTTTTCGAAAAAACCGCACAGACAATAAATTGTCAACGCAACCAATTTTTAAAACACACGTACGTGCACGGTTAGTATCAGCCAACCCAAAGAAGCCCCAAGTTCTTCAACATTGATCCTGAAGGTCACAAACAAATACAGCCTTCTTCTGTCCCGGCTATACACGTCAACGTTCTTTCAAAACAACAGCATCAACAATGGCTTAATTTAAGGGTGTATGGAAAATGGATTTGGCAACAGGTAACTCCCCACCGTCGCTTTGCTTACCGTGTTACAGAGGTGTTGGACGTTTATCTTGCACTGGTTACTGATTATATGAGTCCACAAGAACATAGAATCAACAAAGCCTTGCTGAAATCACAAACATGTTTGGACTGAAGCCCTGCTTTAGTTGCGTTGATACCAAATCTATCGTGCTAATTGAAACTCCTGTGTCATTCCTCGGATTCAGCGACCAGTTTTCTGAACTTATGACCAGTTTGTATCCAAAACAAAACGAATTGGTTGCATTCCAAAGTGTAAGTACGAACAATGAATATCTTTTATAAATGCATTCTTGTCCAAGGACCTTAGACAGTCAGCAGAAGTATTTCAGGCAAGGGGAAGAAGAAAATAGATTTTTTCCAATTTTATTCACTGTGCTGCAATTGTTATTTCAAAATTACTCACGAATTCATAGTGAGGAGTCAACCAGTTGTGGCAATGGATTCCCGATGAAAGGAGTGAAACGCCATGTTAGAATTCAGGCACATATCTTCGACTATGCGGCAGATGCAATTATATATGATGGCATGAAATTAGTAGATTTAGTTAGCACCCAGATATTTGTGTCCTGTGGTACACCTCGAATTTCAAGTTTTCCGTTTGACGAGCTCGTTATAACGTGTTTGATGCTTATGTATGACTATTTACCTTAATCTCATTGTTGCTTCTGATTGGATCTATTCATTTTATCTTTTACATTTCCATAACGATAAAACGAGGTAAAGCAGCCAGCAACTTATTGTGGAAGCATTAAAGTTTATTTTCTACTCTGAAGGATTTAATACAGCCATTGTTAGACCAAGGCGATCAATTCTCATCAGCTATAGCAGATAATGCTCAACTTAGAATTTGTATCGCAGGCTTTCTCCATGTTAGTGTTGTCCTAAGTAATGCCTACAAAAATAATAATGTGTACAACATGATATCCCAAAGGAAGCCAATCCCTTATGAAAACTTGTCACAACTTATAGCTGACGACTTCAACATCTTTTCCAGAGCAAAATACTACAATTTTTTCTCGCTTTACGATGCAAATACAAATTATTCTATTCAAGTATGCAGTAATGCATCGGCCTTATTAAACATCAGACAACTGGATGGTCCTTGTGATTACCTCGTAATGAATTCAGAAGTTGCACTATTGCTTCATTATATGAAGTATATGGCAGCAGAGTATAGATTTGATGCCACAAAAGTATATTTTCAATTGGACAATTATGCAAGAATAGTTCCATTAGAACTAGATTGGAATTGCATGTACATGGAATTACTGCCAAAACTAACTGATTTGAAAGGGATTACTGAAGCAGACAGTGTCAAAATTTTCGCTATCGAGGTAGACAAATATGTTCACAAACAACAAAACAGCATTCGTGGTACCTCGTCAACTAGCACATGAAATGACCAAATCATGGCTAACTAACTATGAGGAATATACGTATTATGTAGGAAAAGAAAGTTATTTCCAGAAGGAATACTCGATTCACTTTATTGGTCTTATTCCCCCGTTTGTAATGCAGGCCTTACAGTTCTCGGGATTGATTAATCATTTTAATGATTTGATGTTGTTTGCTTCAAACTTCAGCCCGGTCATTCCGAGAACGGCTCCAAGAAAGGCAGCATTGGATGGAAATGTTTTCATAATTTTTGTAATAATGCTTGGAGGGTATGTCATTTCTGGCTTGGCTTTTTGTATGGAATACCATCAAAAAGTTTACAACTTGTTTCGCAGCTTTGCGTTAAAAGGTTATCAAGGTTTAAAAATGTTAAGACGTACGAAGGTTCGTCCCTTTTCATAATATTTTAGGTTTGTTTAGAATGACGTAAATGAAGAAAATAGGTTTTTTTATTTGAATATATTTGGGAGCGCAAGGAACGCAGCGGCTCCAACAAAAAGTATATTTTCAACCTCTGCAGTGCCATGAGACAAATTGCCTCATTCCTTACAATTGCCGATGGGATTACTGATGAATAACCAAATATTTTGAACGAACATGATTGGAAATTGCTGTTTTAGAATTTGATATGAAAAGAAAATAATGTGGCCATGATGACCATATAAAAATTAGGCGTGTATAATACTTAAATGTACTCTTAACATTAAATAAAAATTAAATTTTCTATCTTAAAACCGCAAAGCAACAGCTACATTTTATTTTTAACATTTACTTTTAGTAAAGAATTATTATTATTGTAAGAAAATGTGAAAGGCATACATTTGGTTGTTTTTTGTACAAATAAAATCATATAGCAGTAGATGATGCGACATCCCACAACATTCATTTTAGCTTTTGAACAAGTTTCATAAGCCAGTTAGGATCATACTCTTCTTCCTCATCGTTCTTCTCCTCCGTTTGAGGGGTTAGCCGGTCGGTGGCACAAGGCAAGTCCTGTGGAGCATTCTCAATACTTTTTGGCCGACTACGAGCAGGTTGAACAATCCCTTCATTATTATGTACCTTTAGGTATATATTGGAAAGACTCAGGCTGTCGTCTGTCTGTCTGTGTGTGCGATAACTCAAAAACGGTTTGACTTTTTTGAATTCTGTTTTCACTAATCATTATATGAGGTCAAAAGTAAGGTCAAGTTCGAAGATGGGTCAAATCGGTTCAGGGGAACCACTGGGTCACAGGTCAGGTCAATGTTTTTGAATTGTGAGGTAAAGGTTGTGATACATCAAAATGAAGGTACTGGTGAGACTAGATCAGTGATACTATTTTTGAAAGTTTTTGATAACCCCAGCGTCACCTATGACCATGATAAGGTCAAATGTCTTTTACATAGCAAGGTATGGATTGTCATACATCAAAATAAAGCTACTAGAGAGAACAGATCATTAATGGGGCTCCCAAATTCTTAAGTAACCCCAGTGTGACCTTTGACCTTATTAAAATAAAATCAATTCTAGAGTTGGGGATCACTTAGAAGGGGAGGGGGAATTGGGAAATTTTAAAGGTACATCATTACATCTCGATCTGTTGGGTTTATTGCTTAACAGAGGAGGGGCAGAATTTCCTTGAAAAAATGCAATCTTCTGTTGGTCGGTTGTAAAGTAGTATTTACTTTGGTCTGAGCCAAGGGTCGCGCTAGCTTTTGGTCTCCGATTTGGCTGAAAATTTGCAGGAGATTTTGATGCGTAGATTACGAATCTGAAATCAGCAAGCGGTTTTAGTAATAGTGGCGCCCCCCAGAGGGAAAAAACCGCGGGTTGCCATGGCAACCGGCAGTTTTTTCGTTAAAAGATTGTTAAAAGCAGTTGCTGATTTCAGATTCGTAATCTACGCATCAAAATCTATATTCCTGCAAATTTTCAGCCAAATCGGAGATCAAAAGCTAGCGCGACCTTTGGCTCAGGACAAAGTAAATACTAGTTTACTTGGTATTTTCGGTCGATTTTTCAGCTGCCGTCCCTCTATACAAACATATAAAAAAATTTAAAAAGTTAGTTTTTGACCAAGACCAACAAAACAAATAACAACTTAAAAAGTTTAAAACAAAGGTTTGGGATGATGATGACATGTGCATTTCTTCAAATCCAGCTTCAAGTTATCTCGTTCTGTCACAACAGCTTTCAAGTCGGATTGGAGTTTGGACTTCCGGAATAGAATCCAAAAGTGCTTCACCACCTCCACCTTCACACTTAAATCGAGTTTTCAGTTAAACTCTGTGTCAGACTGTGTCTCCTTTAAACGTTTTGTATGATTGGCTTCAGCCAACGCGGCTAAACTACAAAAAAGTTTTCAAGAGAACACTAACATAAAGATAAACATCTAGAAAAATATTAAACCCAAAATATTTGATTTGATAATACGTCAGGTAACTTTTATAACACTGTCGGATGGAAGTCAATCCGTTTCGCTCACGTTGCTTTCTCTTCCACAGTTCGGATTGAGCGAAAGGCTCAACTGGAAATTTATGAAATCCGTTATCCACATTATTTAAAAGATATTGACGTCAATTATATTTACTAGCAACTTACTTGCAAATATTGTTGAAATACATACGTGTGTAATTGATGCCAGAATTGATCGTTATTCAAAAACCTTTGAATAACGAAGATGCTCTTTTAACATGTAGATTTGATGTAGTTATTGTCATACCCACAATGCAATCTTTCATTCAGTCACCTTTCCTTCATTCCATTCGTACATAAAAATTAATAAAGCAGTGATTTACTTCCTTCCCACAATCCAAGCTTAATTTCACTTCTTACACACATATTTCACATTTATGGACTCCATTAAGTCGTATAAAAAGGCAATACTAGACCAGTTTGGCTCAACCATTGACCAGTTGAGTAAAGAACTGATTACAACTCGAAAACCGAATGGGTACTTATCTTACGCCACTGATTCGTAGCGCTTAACTGAAAACAAGAAAATGGAGTAGTGGAATTTCATCATAAACTATGTGATTTTGTGTATTAGTAATAATTTTTTCAACTCGATACAAAATTTGATGCCCATTTAATTGAACAAAGACTTTATGAAACTTTTATGTTCGGTCAATGTATTTTTAATCCAATAACAGCCAGTCAGTGCTCAGACCCCAAATTTGGGGTCCTAATTTTTGTAATTTTTAGTAAATGATTTTATAACAAAAAATGTTGAGGAGTAACAATAATTAAAAATCGGATTTAATGACTTTGCGAAATTTAAAAATTTCCACCTTGTGTCCTTTTTTTTAATGTGTGGAAAAAATGTTGTGGATTTTTAAAGAAAAATTTGGGGTCTGAGCACTGACTGACAGTTGGAATTTATTCGTTTGATTCTACGATTTTTAATATTTACACAGTTAAACTATTACACTCTTTGACAGCTCTAGATTGCAATTTAAATTGTCCTTTTTGTAAATGCTACTATATTTATTTTTCTTAATATAGTTTACACATTTAAAGCATCCTTAATTATACATCAACGACCCATCCCTAAGATATAGATAACATACATATACTTAGCCTTAGTTTGACGAAAGTCATAAAGATACGCAATTTTAGAATTTTATATGTTGCGGTGACAAAACTTAATATATGAGGCAAGATAATTTGCTTACCTCCTGTTTTGTTAAAATGCAAAATCTGCATTAAAATCTACAATTACCATTACCCGTTGTCTAGGGCCATGTGTGAGCCCTATATTTTTCTTTATAAACATAAACAAGATTTTGTTATACTGACTATACACCTTTCTTTTTAGAATTTTAATGAATATAAAGTAATGATACATTTTGATTCATCACGTCCAATAACCTTCAGATACTCAGTTTCAGGTAATTCTATGAATTTATAGTAGTATTTTAACAGTTACACTTACAATCCTTTTATACATCAATTCCAGCCGAGCACACAATGTTTTAAACAAATAATTTTACAGCAAAAATCAAGTTATAGCATACGAAGTTGAACACTTAATCAGTTACGAGAAAGAACGAACAGTCGTGCGTTTTAGCCTGATATTTATATACCTGATAAATTCATAAGCCTGATAAACTTTAGACGCGAAGCTGCATAATAAATCATAAAATATATTGCGACACTCCATACAAAGAACTAAAAAGGAAATGGCATACCCTGCGAGCATAATGACAAAAATGATTATAACATTTCCATCCATTGCCGCCTGCGTAGGAGAATCTCTGGGTATGACTGGATTAGGGGTTCCACTTGACAATACTAAGTCCGTTAAATGATTCATCAACCCGGAGAACTCTAAAGCCTGCATAGCACGTACTACAAATGGGGGAACATGGCCAACTAAATGAACTGAATACTCCATCGAAAAATAACTTTCTTTCCCTACATATACATTCTTTTCAAAGTTCTTTTGCCATGATTTGGCCATTTCGTGTGCTACTGATCGAGTAACAATAAATGCTGTTTTATTGCATACTTCCAGCAAATCTGAAATTATTGCGTTTTGTCGTTTTAAAACATATTTGATAATCTCCTTTTGAGAGAAACTCATTACGTCCTCTTTATCTGTCGTTTCCGCGATATCAAAAAATTTTGGTAGTAGTTCTTTGATGCTGTCTTGCATTGCTGCCTTTAAACTGGGCACTAATCGGGTGTGATTTTTTATTTGAAAATATACTTCTGTGAGACTGAATCCAGGGTTTCTTTCAAGAATTTCAAACGTACTACCAACCTCTGATATTAGGGTAAGAGGGAGACAATAAGTATATTCATATTGTTGCTTTTTGTTGGTTCTCATTGTTCTAAGGATATCAACACATACACTCGCCTGTGCCATATGAACCGAACCCGTATATTCATCATCAGGAATGAAGTCTTTTCCTCTCGAAATGATTGTGAAATCATCAGCGATGAGCTGGGAAAGATTTACGTAAGGAATTGGCTGCCTAGGTGATATCATGTTGTATACATTATTATTTTTGTAGGCATTACTTAGTACAACCGCAACTAAAAGAAAACCTGCAATACAAAGTCTAAGTTTATCATTATCTGATATAGCTGATAAGAATGGGTCGCCTTGCTCTAACAATGGCTTTATAACCTGTTTTAAAGTAGAGGATAAGCTGTGGTGTTGGTACATGGTACTTTGGTTTATCTTCATCGAAATGTAGAGAATCAGATGAATAGATCCAGTCAGAAGTATCAAAGATATACAGATGAACAACCATATATATGAATCAAACACGTTTAAAAGCTCCTCAAATTGAAAGCCAGAAATTTGAGGTCTTCCACATGATACAAATTTCTGGATGTTAATTAAATCCACCAATTTTATAGCGTCGTATTTAATGGTATCTTTATGATAGTCTATAATGTAAGCCTTCACTTTAGGTGCGTGTTGTTTTCCTGCTATCTCGAGTCCACCTTCACATATAATGCTAGCCCAATCATGATAGCTCGAATAATTTTGAAACAATAGATTCAATAAGGTACCTATAATTGGATGGAATCTATTCCCTTTGGCTAAGCTTTCGGAAAAAGCTGATTGGTATTCACTTTTAAACAATCTACCAAGTATATAGAAAGATCTGTGGACTTGCTTGAGAGTTCGATTGCAACGAACTCGGTTCTCTTTGGAAACAAATTTGCCATTATAGTCGAAAACTGGTCACTGTACCCAAGAAATGATATCGGAATTTCATTCAGCTTGACAGCTATGGTATTGAAGCAATTAAAGCACGGTTTTAACCCAAACATATTTGTGATTTGTAAGATGGGTAACATACCATATTTTTGTTGCCTCTTGGAACCTGTCATAAGGACAAGATAAATATCATTCGTTGCATACAGCTGCGTCCGCCCAACTTCATAGCGATATTGTGGGTATACGTGTGTCCAAATCCATTTTCCATAGACACTTAGCCTCCACCATTGTTGATGCTGTTCTTTAAGAAGAACACTCATGTGGATAACCGCACAGATGACGGTTGTATTTGTTTGTGATCCTGGGGATTAACCGATAAGCCATCTTTCAAATTGTGGGCGAAGCCGCGAACCAGATATTTGATGGACCACATTCGACTACAATGCCAGTATTTCTATCGCTAACTTTGGACAGTCCCCACTGTGGACGGGCGGGAAAGAGAGAGATTAATTTCACAGTTCCATGGCTTTTGATTTCTATGACGAATCTAGTTCGGTTGATTTCCATACAGAGGGCCTGTAAGAATTGGGTAAAAATGGGTATACCCAGCGGTCGGAATATT